>JAVCKT010037150.1:0-18096 GCA_032273925.1 Rhynchotus rufescens | reverse complement strand
AGAGGCAGGTTGCCCTGCAGGAGCTGCGTCACCAGCGGGTTGTTGGCCTCCACGGAGGACAAGCGGCAGCCGGGGCCCCCAGCGCTCGGCACCCGCTTCAGGGTGTCCGTGGTCAGCGACAGAGGGTCCTCCATGGCATCGGGAATGGATGTCTTGGGGGCCTGCGCTGGCTGTGCGCTTGTGGCTATTTCTGCGGGCCGGGCTGCCATTTCGGGCCCTGCGAAGTCCTCGGTGTCCATCCTGAAGCACTTGTCGGGCTCATTAGCTTCTGATTTAACGGGAACGGCCATGCTCGTCAACAGACTCCTGGACTGCAGGTCAGACATTTGTGTGTAACTGGAAGGTTCCGTTTTGACATTTTTTAAACAGTTTTGCTCAGCGTATTCTTTATGCTTATGGGAGCTAAGATGGCTGCTGACCACTGGCTGATCTGTGTTCATCGCCTCTTCGTCATGCCAACAGATTCGACTGTTTGTGTTATACTGACCAGCACAGGCAGCATCTGCTTCACTTTTAAAGGCTGAAGGACCTCTTAGCTGCTCAACAAAACCTTGGCCGGAAGCAACCACCTCAATTAATTTATCTTGAGGAGCAAGAGGCACTTCGCGAAGACTAGAGCAACTTGCCTGCAAGTTCTTGCTGTCCTGCTTTGCTGCAATGGTCATAAAGCTGGAGCTGTGCTCAAGGCTTTCATTAGAAACTGCTTCAGGCCTGCTTATGACGGAGACCTGAGGACATGCTATACTTGGTAAGGCAGCTTCTGCCCTCACAGGTCTGCTTTGCAGGTCTATGCTGCTGTCTGCACTTTCAATAGCAGAAGACAGTGACAGGCTGGCATTCAGATTCGTGGTGTGGTCTACAATGACTTTGCAAGGTATAGATCTATTCATGGCAGTTTGTGTAAAGCTCACGGGCTGAGATTTACCCGTGAGATCTATCCGGTTTCGGGCTCCCGAGCTTTTTTCTAAAAGATCAGCATTTAATTTAGTAGCATTATCATAAGAGCTTATTGTCACCATGTTACCAGTAAACATTGAAATGGGTGGCCTTGCAACGGAGTCTGCTACTGCAACAGCCTCACTGCAGCTTAAAGCTGACCTAGCAGTAGTGTGAATTGGGACAGTACTTTGCTCATTGCACCCAGTTATGGCTATCTTATCAGAAGAAAATCTGTTGGTAGTCCCCACCGGGGGAATCAGTACGGAACTACCAGAGAGATGATTTGGCAAATTACTTGCAATGGATGAAGCTGGCACAGTGGCATAATGACTGGAGACTGCACTGCTCGCATTGCTGCTCGGTAGTGGCAACCTTTTCTCCTCCATGGCGCTGGATAAGACCGTGCTCTCTATGGAGCCTGGTACGTTACTGTGATCAATACATTTTGGTGCAATGGCTATGCAGGCAGCATCAGCCCCTTGGATGGATTTCAGCATATTTATATTGCAAGCTGAAACTGCTGTGTTTGTACTGTCAACAGACATTAAAACAGAAGATTTATCAACAGAACTTGCAAAAGAAAGTTCTTTAATTGCTCCAGACATAGCAGTGCTGCAAGCGGACACAGAGACGGAATTTTTATTATAAAGCACTGGCACACTGTTATTTTCAGTAGAGGTAGATGAAATAATTTTCTCACACAACTGTGGCATAGGTATATTTTCATCAGAACTGTGCACTGATATCTCAGTAGCAGTTTCTGACAATGTAGCTGTGTTAAGTGACTGCTGCAATAAAGTGGTAGTCTCCCGAAGATGGGCAGATTTGTTGCTGGGGGACCTGCAGTTAGGATTAACTATAATGACACCAGTAGAGCCTTCAATCTTTGTATCTGTAGAAGTTGGTATCTCTAGAGACGAGGTACTTTCCTTTGAGCTGAACTGTGACTTGGTTTCTTTGTTGGTCTGCAGTAAGTGAGCTCGGGCTTGATGCTTTGCAAACAGCTTGGCCTTGGTTTGCTCCTTGATGTGTGCCAGGGTTCTGGTCTTGCCACCTTCGCAGGGGGTCCCCATTGCTCCAGAGACGATGCTGGCAGCTGCCGCCACGGCCGCCGCAGCCGCAGCTTCTCTTTGGGCTCTCGCTTGCTGAGCTCTTGCTTTGATATCTGCAAGGGTTCTGGCCCCAGTGTTTCTCCCACTGCTCACTGATGTACTTGGCGAAACTCGAGGTTCTGGTTTGGAAACAGGTTGGCTCTTTATGATAAAAGGTGGTCCAATTTTTGAGAGTTGAATCTGCAGGAAGGAAAAAAAAATCAGTATGTTTTATGAGATCATAGATTTGCTAGAATAACCTGCTATCTCTTAAAAGGCTTAGAGAACGATAATGAAAGGAAATACTGTCCAGTGCAGCTGGAAATAAAAATGATAAAAATTAATGATATTTACATTGCTGTATTTTATCATGCTCTGGCAGGAATAACAGACACCTGTATTAGCCTACACATGCTGGCCCCTTTCACTGGAAGAAAGAAGACTGAACTGGATGACCAGATAAGGCTTATCTGATAATAATATGTCAAACCTGTTTGAATTGCAGTGTATCCAATTGAGAAGGCCAACAGACATGGAAAAAAGTCCCTATTACTAAGCACTTGCTGCAGATATGTGAAAAAATAACCATCATGTAGTGCTTTTGCTCCTTGGTCTCCACTGAGACATTAGGAACTGCCTGTCTTTTGCTTCATTCAATAAGCAATCAATCTTGACTCTGCACAGTATACGGAAAAGTCTGCACTCACTGCAGAACATGCTACACCACAGAACTTTTTAATTAGTAGTATAAAAGTGAATCACCAGAGGATGCACCTTTCCCTTCCTCACTCCTAACTTTGAGCCATCCACCATCCTGCATCCCTGGCACACCTCCTGCACTACTACATTTCAGAAACTAAACCTTCAAGCTTACAAACACTCAAAATCTACATATTAATTAAATATCTACAATTTTAAGCAAAAGAATAACCTGTAAAATCACTGGAATTCCGTTTTCAAGTTTAGCGATTAAGAGTCCTGGAAATACTTTATAGCTCCTACACTCTCTTAAGATAACCAGAGCTTGGCAAAAGAAGTTCTCAATTTCTTGGCTGTCCGTAATAATAGGACTTATTGATTAATGTTGTGTTTTCTCTTCTGAAAGGAACTTAGTACTAGAAAGAATTTATAGAAAAAGGTCAGTTATAAGATATGATGGCAAGTAGGAGTTATGTGACAGGGCCTTAAGAGAATCATGATTCTTTCCCTTTTTTAATAACAAAAGATCGGGTGTTTTGGGTGGAATCAGACAAAACATGTATTTCACACAAAAGTGCTTCTAGAAATGACTGTGCAGTTATTTTCAGACAATCAGTGTCTCAGTATCCTCACTCACTGCCTGGAGGCTTCAGGAAGATGAGTTTGGTTAGACTGGACGAGGCTGAAAGCATCCGATATCCCATTAGGGATGAGTGGCAATCCAAAGGAAGATGGTGCTCCCATATACAACTGCTTTTAGTGGATAGACAACAACAGGGTGAGTCTCTTCAGACATCCCCACCGTTAGGCAGCCTCTGTCCTGGTTTGGAGGACTGGACCATTTCACTCTTCCGCACATTTCAATTCCTGGCCTATCAACAATTCAATTGTTGATAGGCCAGGATCAATTGATCAATTGAATATCAATTCAATTCCTGGCCTATAAACACTGTTCACTGGTGCCTAATATTGTGGAGCCTCGTGAAGCCCTTTTTCATGAGAACAGGTGTCAGACTTGCTCCATTTTGCACATGTTAACAAACCCCTGCCAAAAGACCAATTCTGAATTTAGTACTACACATTTTCAGGTGGTTTTTTCTGGCAAGATATGTAAGAAAAAAGTCCATTATTTGTAACTGATCTCTTGGATTAACAGATTTCTCAATCCATTGTTTAACAATTGAATTAACATTTACATAAATGTATTTAAAGTATACTGCAATCTTCTAATTACTTTTAAACATTTTGCTTTTCATTTCAACAGCATTTTTTTTTAGTTTCTACTTTGCATCATCAGAACTGCTAAAACTCTAACAGCTTGATTATTATTATAGTCATGCCCTTTCCTCCTTGCCCCGTGATCTACTTTCTTTGTGCTTAGAGAATGATTACAATTTACCAGGCTAGATAGACACTTTCCAAATATGAAAAAATATTACTAGACTGAGAATGGGCTAACTTCCAATTGCATCACTGCTCATAAAATAAATTAGCTGAAATATACTGCCATGCTAATGATTAAAACAGTTACTGTATTTGGCCCTCTGGCCATATTAACAATGTTCAGTGATTGCAGTAGTTAAAAATAAATGTGGAAAAAGGGCATCTCTGAATAATTAGGAACTGCTATTGCAAAGCCAATGGTTTAAATCCAGAAAACTGGATCATCATGTACAAAGTTATGAGGACAAAATGCTGAGAGTAAATATAATTAAATCTATAGATCTCCCTCTTGGGCAGGGGGAGCTTTTCAACTGGAATTCTCTTTTTTTTGCATAGCAAAATAATAGGTAAAAAGGATACACTTAGCTGGTGTATAGGTTTTTTTTTTTACTTTGCTATTAAGTAAGATATCTGTACAGATATCGATTACACACTTCCCAGATAACAAGATCTCTGCTTTCAGTTAATTCTACAGGGAGTTCTTACATTTCACCCCTAACCAAGCCATAGCCTGCCAAGGGGATTTGGAAATGTTGGTTGGTTCTGCCTTCAGGTTCTCTTGCTGGATTAAGGCACTAGTTGGTTTTCTCAGTATTTGTTTAGTAACATTTTTATTTGTGCTTTTTGGAGAAGTCATTTACGGGAGAATAAGGAGGCAATAAAGTTGGGCAATTAAAGGACAGACAGACAAGTGGCACTGTGTAAACGAGGAGAAGCTCTTGAACTAGATTATGCCATGGAGTCTGAAAAACTTTTCCATGACCAGAAGCAATTCTGTAGCAGAGAAGCTCACTGAACACTTTACAGGTAAATCTGTATCAGGAGGTAATTTGGCACAGTAGGAATGGAAGAGTAAAGCAAAAGTTAGGTCCCTCACATGTCCACAAAAAATACAACACGTATTGGTGTATATGTATGTATACACGTATATGTGTACACACAGTCAGCAGAAGAGGGGTAATAAAACCTTTAGTTTCCAAGTCATCCTGTTTTCATTACTTTACCTTAAGGGGTGGAACTCGGGGCTCTTCTCTAGGGGGGTGATCTTTATCAGATGGACTTGTAGATGAAGCACTACGGTTAGGCTGATCATCATCTATTCTAGCTCTCTTCTCTTTACAGATTCCAAAGCTGTGCTGCTCTGCTGTTTTCCTCTTTGGGATCTCTGCGTCTCTGCTTTCGTTCCTCATTTCAGCTGATTTTGTGGGTTCTAGTGACTTGGAAGAATGTGAACTCTCCAGTCGGCTTTGGCTGCTGCCAGGTAGCTTGTGAGATTTACTTCTGCACACTTCGGAGAACGAAGCTTTCTCCAGAGATGAGGTATATAGTTTATCGTGTGATTTTGATGGAAGCAGGTCAATACTTTTGCCCACTGATCCTTCTTGTAAGACGGCTACCTCTGATGCCAGGGCAGTACCTTTCTTGTCTCCTCTTTGCCGACCACTGTGGGTTTTAATTTTGATTACCTCTGGTGAAGAGCGTTCTGGGATGGATGCAACATAGGTTTTCTCAATTTCAGAATGCGACTTACATGACTGATGACTGAGGGTTTTGCTTTGCATCTCTTCCAGTATTGAAGTATCTGGCACAATTGCTAGTGGACCAACTTTCATATTTTCAGGTGCACTCTGAAGCTGCTTTGGCTGAAGAATGAGATCCTCCTCTTGAACAACCTTAGCAATGGTAGAGCTTTCTTCTTTCAAAGTGGGAAGGGAGTCATCTGACAAACAGGGTGATTTCCTCTGTTGCAAAATAAGTCTTTCATTGCTGGAGGAATTAGAAATTGGAGATGTTTCTGATGGAAGAGGTAAACTATTTGCCACAGAGGTTTCTGAGGCCAAAAGAACAGAAGATACTGAAGATGTCTCGGATGTTAAAGGCAAATCAGATACAGGAGATGTTTCTGATGTTAAAGGTAAGTTAGAAGCTGGGGATGCCTCTGATGTTAAAGGTAAGTTTGACATAAGAGATGCTTCTGAGGTTATAGGAGAGGTGGACATTGGAGAAATTTCTGACATCAAGGGTGTGTTCAAGTTTTCATCAGTGGCCTTCTGCTGAATATCACCTTCAGTGTTTTCAGAACTGGACACTTCAGATGAGCAAGCTGTTTCAAGAGATGCTGGAGTACAGGGTTCCTCTGAAGTTGACTGAGTGTCTCCCCCAGGAGAGGCAATACAGACACATGGTCCTTCCGGACTTTCAGAGGAAAAGGAAGTTTCAGAAATACAGGCATTTTCAGACAGTTGTTCATCAGGGTCACTTTGAAGCTCCATATCCACTGCAACGCCTCCACCAGAGAACAAGGAGCCTTCCAGAGCAGCATTTGGCAATTCTGGAGCAATCGGCTCTTTTGCAGACTCAGAATCCTTCTCTGCTGTATCACTGACAGAGTTTGTGGATGAGGCTGATCGTGCTGGTGATACACAATCCTCCAGCTGATCTATCACAACTGACATCTCCTCCTGAGGGCACTCTGACTTCAACTCCACTTTAATTTCAATGTGAGATACAGTATCAGTTACATCATTCATCGTGACACAAGACTCAGCACCGTCTCCAAGCTGCGCTGCCTCTGATTCTTCATTTGTGCCAGCTGGACTGACCGACTCCTCAGAAAACTCATGTTCTGGTTTATGGTTCTCCTCCTGGCATTCACAAATACTCGTCTCAACCTCTTCAGCAACCTCCTCCTGGATGATTGATTCCTCAGGTATCAGGACATCTTCTGACTCTGCCACCAGCTCCTTGGCTGGAGCCTGTTCCATGTTACAGAGAGGTGCACAATGATCCCTCTCTGGCAATGGTTGGATTTTAGCACCTTTCTGCTCATGATCCTCAACGGCTGCTGGCTTAGAAGGACCAGGTGTGTCAGAAGATCCACACAAAGTGCTGCTTTCATCTTGGTCATTGTTCTGTACTGCAGTGAGTTTCATCGATTCCCCTCTTGACATTCCAGACCTACATAAAAACACACAAATTAAAAAGCTGTTCTGTTGCAGACATAAGAGGAATAAGTTCACTCTATTCTCATGTATTCTATTTATGAAAAGGACGTTTTGTGCAGTTTAAAGTAACAGTTTGATTAAATAGTAGCAGACAAATGTATGTGATTAAAAAGCTGGTTTTGTATATTTTGGAAAATGAGTGACCCAATTTGTCCTATCCTTGTTAAGAAAGTAAAATAATAAAAACCTAAATACTTTATTCCTCATTATTTAACTATTTGACATTTTCATTAATGTTGTGGTTTTTTTTTTTGTATTAGCACAATATTGAAACGCTAACACTGCTGACGCTGCAGACGAAAAGCATAAATGTGTCTTCTTCTATCAGTAACAGTTCTGGGGAAAATCCCTTTCCCTCCTTCCTATTTAGAGTCAACACAGCCAGCAACAAGGCTTAAATGCTGCCCTTGAATGAAAGTTCTGCATCTAAAACTAATAAACAAAATATGCTTTCCTTTCAGTTTTGTAATCCTACAATCATTTCGCACATGTGATGGAAATAAAAATAACTCAATCTCAGGCTCAATTTACCAGTCAAGAGTCAATTACAAAGATACCATTTGACAACTTGTATTTTTTCAGCACCCTATAAATACTCCATTTATGTTAATAAACTATTTCTAAATAAGCAGATTTATGCATATGCCATTCATCCAATATTACCAAGGGCTATATTCATATTTTTTTTATATTTTATGCGTTTTCAAGGATGAAGTGCAAGTGAAGTACAGGTATATTTCATATGAATCTCTCTATATTTCAGAAGATGTTCTTACCTTTATTACTTTGAGACTGGAAATCAGGGACTGGAAGAAGTTATTTTTTTAATTATGCTCTCTGCCATCCTTATTCCGCACTATGGGGAGTGGCAGTGATGGTGTTCAGCATCTTTAATAAGATCTTCCAAACACACATTGTGCCTGAGCAATTCCCTAACACTAGAAAATGCACAAAAGCCTGGCTACTCCTATGTTAAACAACCTAACTGAAGAACAATACAGCGGCCTAGCAAGCATGTCAGGTAGTCAGAAATTAAGGAAGCAAGAGAACTTCGTCAATGTATGGCGAGAGAGATCACGGCGGCCTATACATGTGAAAGCATGGAATAAATATTTAAAAATTCAATTCTGTGATCATGGATTTGAAAAATATTGAAAAGATACATTATTCACAATGACAGTCACAAACATTAAAAAAAAAATCAGGCTGGAATTGGAATCCAAGAAGGACTCTTACGGTAATTATTAGTATTGCCTACCACTAGTCACTTAATATATGTATATAGTCTCCCTGTGCCATCAATAGGCTGAGGGAGGATCCTCCGGAGAGAAATTCAGAGCAGCTAATTTACCTCTCCCACACTGAATATCTTTCTGAAAATGTTGCTCTCTTGACAGACTATATATGGAACCAGACAACTAATTTTAGGTGAAAAAATCCTTCCCCTAAAAAAAATTAAAAAGTTATCTCGGGAAAATGAGGAGAACGACAAACACCTCTGCATTACTGAAACATAAATCTATGGTCTATTTTCTCCAGCTGCCTTATATCACAAAAGACAATGCCAGATGGTGGTCCTTACAGAAGGAAAATTAGCAAAGGAATATAAAGAATAAGATAAAGGTGATAAAGGTGAATGTAAATGTCACAGAGACACTACACAAATTTACACCTCCAAGTAACATATCGAGGAGGAGGAGGAGGAGGAAGTACAAGAATAATATAATGCAGGATTAAGGCCAGCAGAAAACGTGCTGAATCTTAATTAGTTTTATTCAGTATTAAAAGTACTACTATCTTAAGATACTGCAGTGAGGAAAAAGACTTTCAAAGGAGGACTTGAGATCAGCATGTTTAAGACAAGCCCACATTGCAAGATAAACAGCTGCTCTGTCTGCTTTCCTTAGAGAGCCAGACAACAAAAGCTTGCAATAAAGCAGGAAAATACGAGAAGAGCAGTGAACAGTCATCTCTGAAAGAGCCAGTAAGGGCAGGATGCAAGTGATAAAGTAAGGACACTCATCAAATAAAAAAAAGACCAAACAGCTACTCAAAAATACATACAGGCTGATGTTCTACTGCTGTGAGAAGAGCCAGGGAAAATATTAAAAATTAATGAAGGGTTAAATCAGCAATAAAATTTAGTAGAAATGTGCCCAAAATGAAACCTTTGATTTAGTGGGCTGACAGCACCATCTTGACATGCAACTCTCTCAAGAGTAGGAAAAGAAATAAAACAGTGAGACTCTGGAATATGACGCTTGCAATCCTGGGGGCAAAGCCAGAACGAGCGTTTCTGGCCACGCGCATCAGCTGGCCCAGGATAAATGACTGCAGAAGTCCCAGTTTTTCAAACAAAGTCAGAGAGAGGAAAAGAGGAATGACCAGGAGAAACAGAACTGCAAAAGCAGGAAAAAAAAACATAAAATGAATGGATGGAACCTACAATTGACAGTCTCATGCTGAATGGCCTGGGCACAGATACAAGTAAATGAAAAGCAATGCAGAGAGCCTACATGGAAGGCTTTTGAAGTCATGAGCTCCATAGTATGTAAAAATGATTACAGTGATTCTGTTAATTGTCCCTTTTCTAGGTAAAAGCTGGATTTAATTATGGAGTATCTAAAGATTAAAGTAGCCAAAGTCACTGTGCAAAAGTTCAGAAAGCTCTCAGAATCTGCTACTTCAGCAGTAAAAACAGAACTAAAATTAGACAAGATCCAATCTTGCTCAAAGCAAGTTTAAAAGCTGATGAAGGAAAAAATATAAGAATTTTTACCAGGTGTAACTATAGCAAGAATTACCAGGCAACCTTTAAATAATGGGGAAAAATACTTAAGACCAGCCAAGCAGCTGTGAAGTAGAGGCTGCCTGCATATTAGGCAGGAAAAAGCAGGCAACTGAAACAACCTAAGCTGGGGAGAGGGCAGGGGAGGGAAGGGGGAAGCAGATTCACTCCTGTAGTCAGAAACAGATATTATGTAGGATATGACATTTTGCATAACAATGGGGATGTCAGGAATCTATCACTCCAAATGACATGTATCACTGCAGACTGAGGTATTATCTGCCAACTGTTCTAGCATCCAGCATTCAGCTAGCACAGCAGGGCTCCTGGCTCTGTGAAATTACGAGTAACATTCTCGGTGCATGTGATACTCATTTGTGACTTCGGGATACGTTTGAGCTGGAATGAGCTGCTCTTGCTTTGTTGTTATTAAACTTCTCCTTTCTATGGCAGCACCTTACATAGTTTTCTCCTTCGTGCAGAATCTCTAAGTGACTTATCTCAACAGGCATAATGGAAAGCCATTATGCTGCTTACCTAACAAGCTAATTAATACCTTTTCATATGAAAGGGATTAAGAGCTGGACTAAATTGAGGTCTCAAAGCTTTTAAATATGAAATTAAGCAGTTCACAACAACAGCAAAAAAACCCAAATCTGCCATGCGAAGACCACAGAACTTGCATTATATTTGAAGTGAAGTACAAATAGCTTCACATCAGGAGAAAGCACATAAACAAGGCAAACATTACAGTTAATCCGTGTATTTGTTGCCTTGGTTTCACTACACTACAGTTTTTAGTGGTCCAAGCCCAGTGGACTGAGAGAAGCAGCTGCTGGCTACACAAATGCTTTACTCAATGCTATAACTTTTAAGTTCATTACTCACTTGCAGGATTCTCAGTGCTCCTGATTTCCTAAATAAAAAATACCTAACAGCAATAAAGATCTCTTAAATCATAATAGTTCCTTTGAGACATTTTTGTCTACTATATGTTATTAAGAAATTACATTAAAATATACCTTAAAATAAAAATTTGATATAATTCTGTATTTTTTAACAGAGATGTAATTCAAAGTGTTGATGGAATAATTTTTAGATAAGTGTGATGGAATAATTTTTAGATGTTGTCTTTAAAAGCAAGATTCTTAAATCTTAAGAAAATCTTAGGGGAAAAAAAAAAGGTAAAGAGACAGAATCTAAGGGCAGTGTCTTTAGCTGTTGCAGAATGTCCTCTCTGTGTCAGCATCAAGAACATTGTGCTGACCCACCTCAGCTGAGCACCTACAGTGATACTTTCTAATCCATTTTAGCCAATATTTACTCTTTGCATCTCACTTCCAAAATAACAGCAGCTTGTGTCACTTTCAGGGGGATTAGTCTCTAGGCAGTGGTTTTTCCATGTTGTACTTTTCAGTTCAGTGGAAGGCCACCTGGGTCAAACACTGAAAAGCACCATTTGATTTTAAAGGCTTTCATGATTAACTTACTCAGAAAAAATAATTAAAATCAAACTAGTAGTCTTCTGTTCTGCAGAGACTGATTTTATATTTTGCAGGAGACAAGAACTGTTCTTATGCCATCTTTAGAAATAAAAATAAAAAAATACTCACATGCTTAGGCCTTGTGTCCTAAGCTTTCCTCAGAATGAATTTTTATGGATGAGTTATAAACCTTAAAAATGCAATCGTAATGCAAGTGCAGACATGCCACTATAATTCTACTCACAGCTTCTTATATGGGGAATGACTGCCTTGGATAACTGCCTTATTAAGTTTTACAGCATATGCCTGCACTATGTGAAGTAGAGAATTATATTTTCATTTCCTCCTAAAAGAAAATGAAAAAAATGCTTTTATTTGCTTCAGTACTTACTTTTCACCATAAAACCTCTCAAAGAATTTTTCTTTCCAAGGTTCAGTTTTCTTTTCTTTTTCAATCTCTTGTCGGATGCGCAACTGCATTTCCGGAGTAAATTCCCCTAAAAAACAAATACTAACATATTGAATAAAAGTTGTCAAGGTTTAGTCTAATACAGGATCATTGTAATTTACAGATACACATATGACACACAGCTCTTACAGTCATCCAGTAATCCAAAATTGAAATGAAGAAAAGCAAAAGTGAGTTCGACCTAGAAAGATTTCATTTAGCATATAACTTCACTATTTACAAGGTATATTGGAAGGATTTAGTCACATGCATTTATGTTTCCAAGTCTGACAGTGATGAAAATGCTTTTTGTATTTTTTTTCCTAACTGTCAAAATGAGCTGCCACGGCAGGCTGTAAAATTCAAAATGGAATCAGCATTTTTTCACTGCTGAATTGCTGCTGCATTACATTTTCCACTCTCACAGTATTTCTCAAACACAGAAACAAAGGCATCCTTCATAAAAATAATTAATATCTGGTAAATCTGAGAACAAGGAGAGTTACCTTCTGCCAATCGCTGTTTCCACCCTTGTGCTGCATATGCAAAGAATTCATTATTTAGAGCAGAACTACTGAGGCGCAAAACTCCGTCACTTCCCATCTAGAAAATAAGCCGATGGTAGCAGAAGATACTGTCAGAAATAGCTTCAATGTGATCACATAAGAATAAAGTTCCAATTAAGGGAAATGGGGAGGGATAGGCAGTGGGAATAACAAAGGAAATCAACTACTACTAAAACAGCATTTTCATTATAGTCGTTACTGTAAATGCAAGTGGCCTAATCCGGCATCCACGGGCTCTCTTCACTGGCAATCAGTCATCAGGACTACTTGATTGACATGTTTTAATCACAGCCCTCTATCTTTAGACTATTCTGTCTCGAGCTGATGTGTACAATTGAAAATCAAGATCGTTATTGTACTTGTGCGTCTGCCTGCAGTGCGGGACAAAACAAATTAATTGAATAGAACGAGGACAGTGACTTTCCTGTGCTCTCAATGCCAAATAAACCTAGTGCTCAGACTAGCTAACAGACTGCACTGGGAGCAGAATTGAGGACTAGTGACCTTAGCAAAACTCAGCACTAAAACAAAAACCAACTACACAGATAATTTTATAGGCATCAACAGTAAAATCTGTAGAAAATTATTATAAGCAATAATGATCTTTACCTTCTGCATCTGTCAAACAGTCAATGATATGACACCATTTGAAGTCTTACAGTATTTTTGGCAATTACTTTTTAAAGTAATCTAATTATTGAGCTTCCTGTCACCATGAAACTGGATACTTACTTTCAGTTTGTGAGAAATGTCCAACTATTCAAGGAGTATTTTACTAACTGGCAAAGGTAACTACACAGAATAAATCAGTAGGGGGTATTATCACTATAGTTATACAGAAAGAAACAAGAAAAGCAAGGAAATAAAGAGATAAAGAGAGATCAGAGCAAAAGAAGTTAATGTTGCTAGAACAAAAACTCGCCCTCACTATGGTTCATTTCATACTTTTTGAGTTAAACAAGAAATAATTGTTTGACAATATATTTTTTAAAACAAAAGACCTTATTTTTTCCAGCACATTAGCACACATTTTAGTTATGCCATATTGCCTATCAGAACCTGTTTCAAACCAAGAGGCAGAAAGACACTGATGTGGCAGGAACACTTAATGGTACTTAATGGTATCTCCAGCACCCTCACTGAGCTGGAGGCTTCATCAATAATACTGGCCCCACTTTCAGAGCAGCCTCAGCTCATCTTCTCATCCCCTACCTGATGTCCTCTTCCCAAATAAGTGCAGCTATGAGTAAAACAAAAGTCTGTAGAGTAGTAAAAGGAGAACCAAGTGATACCCTCTGAAAGACAAGTAACTCTAAAGACTTCAGCACAGAAACAGTTGATGTTGTGCAGGCTGGGACAGTACCAGGGGCTCTCCACTGGACAGGAACCTATAGCACTGCCTGTGATTTCGTGCCAGATGGCATTGCCAACACTTCACAGAACTTCATTCAAGAGCAGGGTGGCTATCTAACACTGTCTGCACTTCTCATGACATGTAATACACACACTAAATTACTATTATTGAATTTAATCTTTAGCTAAGGGCTGTCTGTGAAAGACACGATCTTCCCAAATCCTTTTGGTGATGCACAGGACAGACACTGTTAGTCAGATCAACAACTCTCACAGGAAAGGAATAGTTTGCAGATGCTAATTTTCTGTTAAATCAGCAAGATGATCCAACTGATCGGAAGGCCCTACAATCACCAGATCTCATACAAAGTCAGAATGCACAGCAGGAGATGGAAGGAAAATACCACCTCTCAGCAGAAATCCACTTTGAAATTGCAGAAGACATTATATGAAACTACAACCAAAGTGTAATTGAGCTATTTCACTAGACTGCATAAAACAAGAGCATTATGGAGACTGCCAAGTTAGATTAGCATGTGAATATGAGATGAAGAGCATTAGCTTTGTTGTAGCTGTGTTGTCATAAGGATATGAGAAAAGCAAGGTTTGTAGGAAGAGTTACTGAATCTTTTATGCTATTGGCTGATAAACTTGGAAAAAGTTCTGAGTTTTGGTGTAGTTAATTTTTATAAGGTGTGAAAAAGAAGCTGCAAACTCCAAGCTAGATGCTAGAAAGCTCAATAAATTCAAATATTCAGTAGAGCCAAGAATTTAACTCCCAGACTTTAATAGTCCAGACTCATTCAGATTTTTTTTTTATTACTTAAGCAAATTGTTCGTAACTTGAGAGAAAGGGATAGGCAGTAATTTTGGAAGAAGAAGCAGATGGTAGCAGGGACACGGGTAGCAGGGCTTTAGCTCCTGCAGACCAGCAAAAGCAACAGCTAGGGGCTGAGAGGAAGATCACAGTGGTCACAGTACCTATGAAGTGGTTCTAGATCATTGATCTAGATCACTAGATCATTGGTGGACTACTGCTCAAGACATGAAAAATATTGTGAATGTTGCGTTCACCACTTCAGCTTTTAATTGTTAAAACTTACAAGTACTGGGGAACTACATTTTCAAGAGAACAAATGAGGTTAAAGGATGCTGAGCTGAAGAAGGCAAGATGAACAAACCGAAAGAGAACTGCTGACTCCGTGAGTGCTAAGGCTTTGGTGACGAGCCAGCAGACAGGCTGTACCGAGAGCTACGCTCATGGGACACACAGCACAGAAAAGCTTCAAGTAAAAATATAGCTGGAATAGCCAAAAGCTGGACAGAGACTTATATAATAATCCGGAAGCAGAAACACACTAATTAAGTAGAGGAGGATCCACCAGTGACCTATTTTAACGTGATCTAAAAAAGTCATTTCAGGCTGAAAGAACAGGATGGAGGGATGCATGAAAACACCACTATTACCTAGACTTGGTAAATATAACTCAGTGTGGGACCAAATAAGCTCAAAACATTCAAAAGCTTCATAGCCAAATGTTACAGGAGTGAACTTTAAAATCCACCAGCATAGGAATGAGCTTTAGAATCTTTTAAGCAGACAAAATTTGCTAAAATAATGCCTGCCAATCAGCACTTCTTCTGGAACAAAAATGCAAGAAGCAGCCAGTCTCTATTACTTTGCTACTATAGCTGCTTGAAATTCTGAGATCAAAGAAAAACTGTCCTGGGAAGAGGAGAGGAAGAATACATTCACTCAGTCAAAGCTCAGAGACAAAAAGGGGGGATGGCACAAAAGCAAAAGGAACTGATGATGAAGAGGTAAAGTAAATGAGAAAAAAAAAATCCAAATGTTATAAGGAAGAAGGAAACACTAAGTAGAAAGCAGACTAAGTGATGAGAAAATGACCAAAGAAATGTCACCTTTTAGCTATTTTTTGATTCCTTTGAAGATTTTTATGTGTTTGTGTGTTGGGGGCAAGGGGGGCAGCGGAAGAGGAATAACTGTGAACAGTCACAAAACTAGCAAAATCCTGTATAAATATTTATTTTAAAGAAGCAAAAATAATCGAACAACAGGAAAACACATATTGATGATCAGCCTGACTTCGGTACTGAGGAAATTATGGAGCAGATCATCTCGAGGACAATCACACAGCATGCGCTGTGTGTCTGTGAAACCAGGAGATCCGGCCCAGCCAACACGGGTTCATGAAAGGCAGGTCCTGCCCCACTGACCCGATTCCTTCTGTGACCAGGTGACCCACCGAGTGGATGAGGTGGTGGACGTGGTCTATAGCCTAGACTCCAGTGAGGCCTTTGGCACAGTCCCCCACTTCCTTCTCCTGGAGAAGCTGGCAGCTCATGGCTTAGGGAGGGGGACTCTTCGCTGGGTGAGAAACTGGCTGGATGGCCGGGCCCAGAGAGCGGTGGTGACTGGAGTTAAATCCAACTGGTGACCAGTCACAAGCAGTGTTCTCCAGGGGTCAGTGCTGGGGCCTGTCCTCTTTAGCATCTTTATTGATGATCTGCATGAGGGGGTTGAGTGCACGCTCAGCAAGTCTGCAGATGACACCAACCTGGGAGGAACTGGTGATCTGCTTGAGGGTTGGAAGGCTCTGGGAATCTGGGCAGACTGGATTGCTGGGCTTAGAGCAATTGTATGAGGTTCAACAAGGCCAATTCCAAAATAACTAATGACAAGAGGAAACGGCCTCAAGTTGTGCCAGGGGAGGTTCAGGTTAGATATTAGGAAAAAAGATTGGTGAAGCTTTAGAACAGGTTGCCCAAGGAAGTGGTGGAGTCACTGACCCTGGTGGTCTTCAAGAAACGTGTAGATGATGCACTTGGGGACATGGTTTAGTAGGCATGGCCGTGGTGGGTTTACAGTTGGACTTGATGGTCTTGAAGGTCTTTTCCAGCCACAATGATTCTATGATTTGTGGATCTTCCATGATAAAGGATCAAAAATGATCTATAGAAACTAAAAATAATTACCATTTTCAAATCTGAACACTGAAGCTGTCTGAACAATACTATTACTGAGACCGAGACATAGAAAAAGAAAGAGCAGCTTTCTATCTCAGTGAACATGGAACATGACTATTCAACTACTTCAGTTATACATTAATAACAGGAACAGCCTAAACTTTATTTCAGAAAAGCAAAGAAGAAAGAATCAAATAATTAAGGAAAAAGTCTTTTTCTGCCTTATTCTATCACAGATATTATTGGTCTTCACAAAGATCTATTAGAAACAATGTCAACACTAACAAAAACGTTTTAGGCCTTTTCTCAATACACTAGTCATGTGAAATCAGACTGAAAATACTGTTCTGTTGAACTTAGAAGAACCGAGAAATCTTTTTCTTATAATATTAGCTAAGAGTTGCTCTACTGAAATCTTATCTCACTCAGAAAATGTATTTTTACAAAATATTCTTTGTAATCAAATGTATTCTGAAAGTACATTTTCAGAAATGCATTTCCATAAGTTAAAAAGGTTAAGTGGGAATTAAAAATTCTGAAGTAATAGTCTATTCACTTCTGTGTCCTTTGACCATGGAAACAATGCAATTAACCACTAAGTCTAAATTAGAACTTGAATAAACATGCCAATATAGTAGATCTTTAAAAACACAATTAATTTTTATAGTCTTTAAAAAATGCTGGCTAACAGAGGCAGTGCATTAATGAACTGGAACAGCAAACATTTCTTGAAAAGTTTATGTTTTATTCTGCTAGGCTCGGAATTTCTGTTTTTCTGATTTTCTACGATGGTGGAATTACTTGTGTTCCACAATTTAATTAATACTTTCATGCAGAATTCACAATGCCTGTCAAAAGTTCCTCTTTTCACTGAAAGCAAACCAAAAGCACCCAACTCATCTGCTAAAAAACATCTGCTTGCATAACAGAACATTAAAAAGTCCAGCACAGTCATCACAGGACTAAGCTGAAAGGAAATTTTTCTACCAACAACTACTTAATTCTTTTGGTCCAAGTTCAGCTGCAAAATCTCTTGTGACAAAGAGGCTGGGATTATTTGTGTAGCTCCGCTTGAAGATACACACTGGTGTTTCGGGATACAGCTTAGGTAGGTGAGGTAGAAGTCAAGGAATTAGCAAATCTATTATTTCTCTCTCTCTTCCAAGTGATTCAAAACTGTCCTTGTGTATTTATAAAAACTACCTGCGATCCACTCTATGTAGTTACTGTGAAGTAGCACATATTTCTCATATGAGAGCTAATGCATGGGAATATCATGTCATTTGGCCATA
>JAVCKT010037145.1:0-19641 GCA_032273925.1 Rhynchotus rufescens | reverse complement strand
TCCAGGGATTTGCTCACAGGGCAACAGCACTGTTCTGTGGTGACTTTGTCTACCAAAAAGCGACCTCCTTTCTAGGACTCTCTTTAAGATTGCTAGAAGGAGTTTATATCAATATGTGAATATTGATCTATATGAAAGTTGTGCTTTCATCTGCTCTGCAATGTCTGAAGCCCTAATAGACAATGTAGACCACCAGTGGTTTCTAAGGGTCAAGCTTTTATCCTGCTGGGATTGGTAGGGATATCATGTTTCTCATGGGCAAAATAAGCAAAACTGTATTTTAAGGTAGTCCAGCTGGTACTCACAGAGAGCAGGGCCTAGTTGATATCCCTGCTGAGTATTTTGATATCTTGCTCTGGCTCCTTTAACTTGAATCTTGTTAAACTATAAGCATCTGCTCCTGACATTTCCATTGGGATGGTACAGATGGAGCAGTGACTCAGATTGCTGGCTCTACAGTCTTATGAATAGCTAAAATTGTTACTAATGAAGACTATTAACTGGTCTGCCACAGAGGTCCTTGTGTGTGACCAAGGCCTGCAATATGTGAAGTTTAGACCTTCCAGTTGCACTGTTTTTGTAACAGAAATTCTGTCTGTACATACAAGTCCAAACCTGAACAAACTTTTCATCTTTGGATGTTTTTGCACCTGCAGCCTTCTCCTGCTCTGTGTTGATTAACAATTAGTTATCTTCAAAAGCAAAATTGCTTAAAATAACTTATTGTGCTTACCGTCATTTCATTCTCAGGCACAAATGGTTTCATTTCTTGGTGTTTTTTGTCTTGCAGCTGAAAAGTGGGTTGGATAGAGGGGAGAAAAACAAGGTAAATCTGTTAGTTGAACTTATGCTATTGAGGACCTTGTCATTTGGGTCATATCATTGTTTATCCTCCTTCATTTTCCCTGAGGAAGCACAGAGTAAACAAAAAGATAGTTGCACTGAGCTTTTGTGATAAGCGTTTAAGCTGGGAAATATAATCTGTCTTGTGCTTCCTTGGTCAAAGGGTAGTTTGAGACTGCTTTCTTTGTTTGTTCCTTTATTATTTTTTAGGACTGGCGGAATTGCCTTTCTTTTTATCAAGTTTTACATAGATTTTTTTTTCCCCCTTTTTAGCACTTTATGTAAATAGATTTCTTTGGGAAAGGTATTAATGTCATAACTTTAATTAATTACAGCTGATATTCATTAGAAGAATTAGCCGTGGCACCAATTCTTTATAGACTTGGATGATCCATGCTGCAGAAAATGGCTTCCACATTGGCTTTACTGTTACCTGGGACAAAATATAGGTTATTTAACATTATTTGCATGTTTAACCATAGCAAAGATCCTTACATGGTTCAGTCTCCAAGTAAATAAGCATTTTTTAAACTATATCCAGAAAATATTATATTCTACTTCTTCTGTAGAATATATCTCAGCTGAGGAGTAGACATTGTTCAAGAATGGTTCAAATTCATTCCTATCCTTCAGTTTCACATGGATGAGGAAATTGTTATTAATTATTAATTATGTTTGATTTTGTTTCCAAAGGCAAGAGACAGACATCACTACTTTAGATGAATTTAATACACAGTGCATTAAATAGCTATTGCTGGAGTAATCTGACATCAGTTACCAAGAGCCAGAGACTTCAGTAATGGTGGTAGAAATCAGAGAATGGGACAGCTCTTCCACATTAGGAAGGAAGATAGTGAGTTTTGCTTAGAATATGGACCTTGCTATGGGATTTCACATGTAGCAGCCTTTGTTCGGTGTTTATTTCTTCATATATGGAAAGTTTCTTTTGTTTTCTGTCTCTTTTTCCCTTCACTTGCAATATTCATGAATAAATTAAGCATCTTAAGCATTCAAATCTTTCCAGAAGTACCATGGGGTGCTTCCTATGCCTTAAGAATTAAACCATGAACTTCAGAATCCCGACTTAGCTTTCAATTTAATTTCAAGGCACATGTTGGAAAATAGATAAATAAATAAATAAATGAGTGATAACATATAGATATGATCAGAATTTGAGACTGAACTCTTGAAAAACCATGCAATAATCCTAGAAAAGCTGCTGTACAATGATGACATTGTAAGAACTACTAAGCATGCCAATAGCAGTAAAACGTGAGGCTGAGGAAATTCTAGTTCTGTTGCTCAATACAGTTCTAATTCATTGCACTGTGGTCAGCTCTTTACTAAGAACAGTGAGAGCTGCAACCCAGACTGGAACATTTTTAATTCAATAATAAGAAAAATGAGAAACATAACTACCATTTGGGGCTCTGCTCCAAAAATGTGTGGCTGGCTTGCCAAGTGGCTTTTAGAGAAAGGCAACACAAGCTTCAGAAAGAGTAGATGTCAGAACATGTTTGATCAATGTTATTTTCAGAGTGGAAATGCAACTTAACCTGGAAGCTGGTTATTTTTACAAATCCAAAGAAAATAAATTGCCAGCCATCTTTACTCAACTGCTTTTTATTTATTTTTTGCCACCAGGTGTCAGTACAAGTGCACAGACACCCCAGAGATCAGCATGAAGTCACCTAAGAGTTCGCTATATAACAAGGACAGGGTTTTATGTTAGTTTTCATGCTTCTGAAAATATTTTTTAATATGATGGTATAGAAAAGAGAGATTGCTTACCCATCCCTGCAGTTCTTCAGACTATGTGGTCTGCACCAATTCTATGGGTACTGAAGAATCAATTCTTCCAAGGCCTTAGCATGTCCACTGGTCGTCCTCTTCTCTACCCTGGATTTTCACACAGGGCTGGTGTTCCTTCTTTCAACCTGAAGATGTGAAGACTATGGGGAATGGTCAGAAAAAAAGATTATGTGAAATATATATCTCAAAGACTTTGGATCATTGATAACTATTTTTTTTTCTAAATGATAGTCCATATTCTTTTTTCTAACTCTTATTTTTTCCTAGAAGTCATTTTCCCGAATTTCCTTTATGCAAAGTGGGTCTTGTGTCCTTGGAGAAAACAGCAGCCTCATCATTGCTCTGCAAAAGGATGCATCTTGGGTTTGTGGACAGATAGCAACTCCATTGGGCTTTGCTAGAATTTCTTGTGTCTTCCCTTCAAATATCAGGACTTGATGAGGCTTCTCAGCCTTACTGGAACCCCAGTGCCCTGATTAGAAGAAAACTGCTTGGTTTTAGAAGGCTAGTCGCATTGCATGCTGTTTTGCATTTCTATGTCTTTGCACAGAGGTAAATATAACCTTGACTTCTCTGAGACAGCAATGAACATTCTTAGTCTAAGATACTTACTTGCATTTAATGTAGGAAGATCTTGGGGATACATGTATTCAATAAACACGAAAGTTTGAATGAGTGCCAAGACAGATTACTTCTTCCTTTGGGGGAAAAGAAAACTTTCTCTCCCAAAGGAGGGAGGAACTTTTCATGTGAAGTATCCTTTTCCATCTTGAGTATTTTATCCTGAGGCATTTCAATTTTGTATGAGCGCAGAGTATTTGCCATATGCTCCAGAGAAGCTGGGTTTTATTTGCCCCTTGAGCTTTGAACATGAAAACATGTCACCATATTTAACTCTCTGTGAAACCCTCATAGCAATGTCATAAGAGTGACATGTTGGGCACATGCTATGCCAATGACTGGCTTGCATGAGGACATTCATTACTTTTTCGTATTAGCATCGGAAGATGTGTTTGTACTTCAGTCACCTGCTAAACAGCCTTCAAGTTGGTGAAGCAGTTTTCTGCAATGCTCTTCTGATAGCACTCTACAGAGATGCAACTCATTTCTTCCACAGCAGTCTTTTTGTTTTCTTTTTTTTTGTTTTTGTTTTTGTTTATGTTTTCTTTTTTCTTTTTTTTCTTACACTACTAATGGTTGGATTTGACTCAACACAAGGCTCAGTTTCTCTTCTTTTACAGGAAGCAGTCTATATGTGAAGTTAAATCTTGAAAAGCAGATTTTACTGGCTGAAGGTGGCACTCTATTGCAAATATTGGGGAAGTCCTTTTGAGTTAAATGAGAACAGAGCTACATACTATTGAATATGTGAGCTATTTGCATCCTTCTTTCTTTCCTGTGCGGAGACTTGTCTGTAATTCAAAGGAGTCCATGTACAGGCAAGGTGTCCTTCCAGTTTGCTGACTGGAGAGGACAATTTTGTTTCCAGGGTGTATTGAAGTGCTTGCTGGTACCATACCTACCTTAAAAAGAGGATAAGAGATGGAGAGATATTTCCTGCATCACTTACTGACTTCCCACAACCACTTAAGAGTAATAGCTCAGTCATATTTACACAGTTGGAGTTGGAAACATTTATTGGGTCTGGAAGTTGTTTGGTAGTAGTGTCAGGAAGAGGCCAGTTTTATCATCTCCTTCCTGCAGTGTAATTTCCTTTGGAAGGGAAGTTGGGCATGTAGGCAGAGAATGAGTTATTATGACTGAGTAATCATGACTGCATAATTAGCTTCAATGAGCATTTCCCCCCATTTGATATTACCCTTGGTAGTAGCTTATCTTTACTGAACAATCTAGTTTGGGGATGTAGAGATGCAGTAAGTGGTATATGCCTTTTACAATACTTCTCCTACATTGAGTTTCTTTAATTTTATCAAACAATTTTGGTGGGGACTTTGCCAGCTATTTTGAAAAAACATGACTGGAAAACATCAAAACTTTAAATCCAGTTGGTCTCTATACCGTTCTGCCATGCATTTCAATGCTCTTTCAGCAAGCATGGCCAACCAACTGCTGAATGCCCCACTGCCCCACTGACCCATATAGATGTATCTCTTCCAGAAGGTGCCAAAGCTGGCCTTACACAGATGTTACAACCTACTGATTCTAGGATTTGTTTGGCAATGGCTCAGCCACTCATTAAAAATAGGATTTGATCCTGTGGCCACAGATGCCAAAGTAGGGAACTCCCACTGATTCCAGTATTGGATCCATTTGCTATTTTTTGGAATGGACTCAACTCTGAAAATAGCACAAGCATAGAGATCCTGGCCCCTGAACAAAGCAATATGCAGTGGAGAGTCACTCTGGCTTTTCCCTTGTGAAAAAAAAAAAAATGTCCTGTTCTCAAGAAGCACCACAGTAAAGGTCCACTTTTCTTTCATTCCTGTCTTTCTATTTTAGGCAACTGCAGCACTGCAAGTTTCTATTATTGTACCATATTGTGGTGTCTCAATTTCCAAGTGAAAAAAAGGGTTGCTGGGAATGCAAGTTATTCTCTTTTGAAGAGTGCCATCTAGAATATTTACATATTTTAATCCTGACTCACAAAGAAAATTGTACACAGATGATTCACATATAATAATTCATATTTATTTAAAGAGCCAATGCCATTCTCATGCAAAGAGTCAGGAAATAATATTTGGCTAAAACCCCTATTAAACTCTCTTGTATCTCTTTGCGTTGTACCTAATTACTAGAATATGCTTGCAAACAGAAGCATTCTCTCCTTTTCTCTAATTGAAATTTTATTATAGGCAAACAGAAAGTAGGAAATTAAAAGTAATATATATGCATGTACAGAGGCACTGGAGATTTGCGCCTTGCTCTAAAAGAGCAGCTCTCTCTTCTATAAATCATTCTATAATGTTGCAATCCGAGTTTATGAAATCTTCACTCTGGAAGCAGTTTGTGAAACTCCATCTCAATAAAGCAAGGGGTTGAGGTCACAAATAGAGAGAAGAGAAGAGATTCTGGTCAACCTTTCCTGCACTTTTCTGCCATTCTTTGCTCCTGCTTCTGAGTTCTGACTGAAAGCTGTATCACTAATAGTACAGGTTTCCATCTTACCGTAAGTCCTTTTGAGGCTAGGCAAAAGCACAGCCTTCTCTGGAGTTGTTAGAAATTGTTTGGAAATCAGCCTTACCCCAAGAGCAGTAGTCTCCAGATCATGGCTATCATAATGAGTCATTCAATTTAATTTTCTGGAACTATGAGTATCACTGAAAAACACTAATGGTTAAACTTGAGGCTGTTGAGTCAGAGAAAAGCATGAGTATTTTTGCAGTGCAATAGTTGCTCAAAATTGTGGTCTACAGACCAGTATGATTAGGGTTTTTCAACAGGAATTAATGAAGAACAAATTGCTACATTTCTTTAACTCTTTTTGGTCCTGCATAATGCTACGCTTACTTAAACAGACATATTTTGTGTTTCGCAGTAACCATTCTACCACTCCACAAAATCATGAAATAAATGAGGCTTTAATAGGACAACACTCTGTGTCTGAAGAATTTAATTTCGAACCATTTATATTTTCTCAGGACCATTTTCTGGTACAGCAATCAGCACATGCAAAAAGACCTGTATCCATATACTCACGCTTTCAGACTCCAAACAAGATATGAACATGGGAACTGCCAGATAATTCAGCTGCCTTCAGTCAAATCCATATCAGGAAATGTTATCACAGTTTTACAGTTTATAAGACCAAGTTCCAGTGTCCAGGAATTGGCACTGTTTGATTTAGTAGCATAGACATCCAGACTGGTTGCATTTAATGCTTTAGCACATTGAAGACAGGAGAAGTGGTCACTTAGCATAGTTCAGTAATGAATGATGAAGAGTCATCATTAGAAGCATAGATATGACTGGGTAAAGCTCTCTCCTAGGCCCAACAGATTATCGTAGCATAATGGATTGAGATTACCGTATAAGGTTGCCCATAATTACCACTGATTTCCTGAAATGGAAAAAAAAGTGCATGTAAGGCTACTTTAAATTGCATCAATCTAATCAAGAGCAACAGAGGTTGCTTCAAATCTCCATTGCACAGCTGTGTAACCAAATGTGAGACCAAATGGAACTGGATCCCATAGTTTGTACTCTTAAGTGGATAGCAGCATAATAATAATCCTAGGGGAGTCCATTCCCATCAAATCTTTCATTTCATCTTTTTGATACAAGAAATACACTTATTCCAATAAATTTCAGTTAAGCACCTGTGCGGTTAGATGTTCATCTCAGTCAGAGCCAAATCTCTTGAGGTTTATTGATTATTTTACTGCATAAAGATAAGCATTATCATTAGTACTCCTAATGCACCAGGAAAATTATCTGGTACTTTCACAAGGCCTGAGTAGTGAAATGATTTAACAATAGAATGCTCTTTGAAAAATCTTTTCCACTCCATCATTTAATCCCGATTTTTTTCTAGTTCAGAAGTGGTAATTCAGAAGTTCAGTGAATGTCAGGGGGTCTCTGCATACAGCACAAACAGTCCAGCGATTCATCCCATTATAAGTCCTGCACATCTCTGCTGAAAACTGAGAAAAACAAAACAAAAAAAAACTTTATGCAAAAATAGTTTGAACATACATGAATCTGTATGTACAACATTTATGCTGTCAGTCTATGTCATATCTAAGTGTTGGACAGAGGCAGAGGAAGGAGGTTTTGGTTTTAATTGGAAAAATGACTCCTAGGACATGCTGCTTGTTTTTGCACTCATGAGAATAAGCACCACAATGACAGAAATACTACGTCTGCAGATACTTTATGGAGGTTAGAACAACAAGCCGCCACCTTCTGTATGTGCTTGCCTCCTAGCAGCAGATTCTTATTTTAATTTTAGTTTGCTTTATTGCTTGCTGGTTGGAGCAGCAGGCAATAGTAAAATTGTTATTAAATGCAATCTGTCTCTTTAATAACAGTTTCAAAATTAAAATCATAAAGTTGATTCATAAACTACAGGAATACATGCAGCGGTTGGAGTAGCCTTCTTTCTGGAGCAGTTCCGAAATGTACCAATCCGATGGACTTTAAAGAAGTTAATATTGTTGCTGATGGGAATAGGGAGCTTGTAATAACCAAACAGCATGTATAACATGTATAATATAAATTTGAACAAAACTTCTCATATCAGTTGCTCAGTGGGATGAACGTGCTAGGTAGCTCTTATTAGTCTCAGTACATTAAAGTACCACCACAGAAGGTCAGGAGAGTCCAGGATATGGAGCAGACAGTAGCAACATCTTTTCCAATAGTCTATATCCAAGAGGAAAACTGGTGATTTTGCGCCTATTCTAAAGGGAAACTGCATAAAATGTATGCCTTGTGATGTCACCCATGTCGGATGATCTAGACACATCCAAAAGAATTCAGATAGCTACTTCTGTTTTGTATTGCATGTGCCAGGAATGCCCAGAAGCAAATCTGTCTTAGCTCTTATTTTCTTGGTTTGCCTGTAGCATGCAAGAAAAAGCAGCAGGCAGCCATGGAGCAAAGGTGCTGGTTCAGAACCTATCACTTGGGACAAGCTTATTTTACAAAAAATCCGTGCTTTTAAATCTCATTAGGGAAATATGATACTCAGACCTCAGAAGAAGCCAGAAGCAGATCAAATGTGAATATTTCACTTAGCAGTGTTTGGGATTCTTCACTGCCTTCCAAAACATCAAACACCAGCACATTTCCCTAGCTATTGATTCAGCAGCTCTGTCAGTGGAAGTAGCAGATAGAGAGATAAATGCTTGTTCCTCCATGTCCTCATCTGAGTTAAGAGAAGCATTCATGAGAAAAGTTTAGCCTCTATGTGCATTTGAGTTTGATGCTTTAAGTAGTTAACTTGAAAAGCCATATAAGCAGTTAACTTGAAAAGCCATATGCTTAACTGATACAAAGAACCTCTATTTCCCAATCCCTGCCTCATCAACTGCCTCAGTCAGCTAGTTAGGGATGCATCTATATATTTTGGAGAGTTGGAGGAAGCCTACTATTCCATTTTAAAGAAAGTAGCTAAGAAGGGAAGTTATACAGAAGGAGCAATTGATTTGACCCTGGTCAATCAAGTTACATCTGTACTAGTAAGTGAAATGTGCCTTAACTTTCCAAGATAGGGGCGCATTCAGGCTGCCTCTTGGGAATGGTCTGTGACCACTGAGCTGTCTGGGAGCTGTTTGGGATGGGCTTGACATGGTACCAAATCATGTCAGGGAACAGTTTAACATTTTAACCATTAATTTGTCCAAGTTTCTGTGCCCAGGAACCTTCCCCAAGACTGTTTACCCTACTTCCTTTAGACAGAACCATACAGCCTGTGGCAGAAAAGCATATAACTTGATCTCAGTTGTTGCATCTTGATCTCAGTTGCTTGTTTCAGCCACAAGACATATTCTTTTCTTTTTCCTTTTCAAACTTCTCCAAAAGGACCCAGAAGCATATTTTAAAATAATTTATGAGCTTATGAAAATATTTATATAGGACATTGAGCTGCACTGAGCTGGAACAGGTGAAAACGTAGGAATTTTGAGTGAATTTACCAGTTATTCAGAACTTCTGGCAGCTGATGTTCAGGCTAGAGCTGGTTCTTCAGAATGAGGTTTCATTCTAAGTCTCTCAGTTAATCTTTGCCAGTCTTCCAAATCTGCTAATATATTGCAAAGAGCCAGAACAGCTTTGCCTATAACTGTGTTGTTAATCCACCAACTTCTTCCCTCTAACCTAAATCACTTGTAAAGGTTGGGATGGGTCCACCATCACCCAAGTGCTTTTACAGATGTTGAGTACCTTGATCATAAAATGTCAAAGGTTTCATCAGTTTTATCTTACTTTCATTTCTGATTACTTCCTTCTTCAGTATGATTTCAAGGAGCCCTTGAAGACCAAAAAAAAAAAAAAAAAAAAAAAAGCATTCCTTGGTGTATTGTACAGAGTAGATGTGTAGAGGAATTGGCTTTTGAAATGGGCTATTCAGAAATAATCACAGAATTATTTAAGAAATGCCTTCAAAAGCTGTAGGAAACTTGAGCAGAATGATGAAGATTTCAACAGAAAGAAGTAGGTGCCTTGTGTCTTACAGAGTAAGAAGTTCTCTTTTGTTTTGCCTTCTAATTTAATAATTTTATTTATTCTCTCATATATGACAATATTTCTTGGCAGATGAAACTGAAGACATTATTTCAGTGTCTCTATTCAGCAAACTACTTAAATTTAAGTAGTTCTTATTCTTAATTCTGGGGAGCAGGCAAATATTGAAGATGGTGGTGTTTGTTTTAAGGAACATGAACATTTGTAACCATTGTATTCCTGCAGTCTCACTGAATCCTCTTTCTGGAGAAAGCAGTTATATGTTCCAGGAGATACTTATCTCATGGGAAAAACAAAACAAATTTAAACAAAACCAACAAACAAAAAACTCATACAATTCTTATTTCTCTCTCTCTCTTTTTTTTTTTTTTTGTTTTTAATCTTCTGTCTGAGTGGCTTTCATTCCTCTCACATGGGACCACATTGGGAGCCATTTCCAGGACACATGTACCAATGCTGTTATTTAGCCATTTGTGTCTATACATTTGCCCATTGTATTTTGCATCCACAGCCATTTCAGTTGTTTCTTACAATTATGTTCTTTGCTTTGGTATCAAAAGAAGATTGCAGACTTTCCATTTCACTCAGACTCTTCATGAGATTTGAGTGCTTATTTGTTGCCATTTGTTCTATTTGTTTCTATAACATCCTTTGACAGGAAAAAAAGACATCCAGGATATTAATACCAAACAGGGTTGTGAAACAAAACAGTCTTCAAAACTGTCATTTAAAGTTCTCACTCTTTTAAGCATCTGATTACTCATATCTTGCTTTAGCAATTGGCCTGGACAAGAAAGAAAGAAAAAACTGGAATAAAAAGTTAATCTTGTGGATAGCTTGGAAAGGTGAAGATGGCTTCAGAAAGTCACTAAAATATGACTGTTGCCTTTGATTCTGTTTATCAGACTAACTTTCTACATTTTAAGCCATTTACTTACTGACTTACCTATCTGAAGAGAACCTTATTTTTTTTCAGCAGGAGAAAGAAATTATTTACTGAGGGACGTGTTAGTGTTTCAGGACACTGAGTCAGTGGAGGATGTTATGAAATCTCAGGAAAAGTAAAGAAGTCTGATTCCTCTCTCTCCTCAGATCTGAAGGTCAGCACTCATCTTTTCTAAGGATGAATTATGACAAAGCCAGTCCCAGAAGCATTGCCATTTAAGAAACAAGAAAATCCATGCAACAGCTTGAACCAACAAGCACCTTACTAGTGAATTTTGAGAGTCACTTTCCACTACTATGTTTCCCCTGGAGGAATTAATTCTTCCTGAAGTTCACAACCCTTCTACATCTCTCACTGAATGCTCAAATGACATTTAGTATGGTACTGGCCAATTCAGATGCATAAAACTCATTAATTCATCCATAGATAAGCAAGCTGGATATGGACCCGTCTGCAGAACAAGAGAGTCAGGCATCTGCCTCATTTGAACTATCCAGTGGACAAAATAACATGTGTATTTTTTATTAATTAATAATAAAAAAAAAGAATACTCTTCTAGATCTGATATTTTCAGAGGTGTGAGTGTGATCAATGCAGTGCTGTCATCTTGGATCTACAAGTAGCCTGGAGTAGTGGCACCAATATTTGTGCTTCTTGACCCTCCATTTTCCCTGATCTCCTAATTACGTCTGGCACTTGCACTCTGATGTCGTCATTTACTACTGTTCTGCTGATCATTTCTGCTTGGTGTAGTGGATGAAGGGAATAATGAAAGAAACAGATAGAATGAAGAACCAGGGGGGCAACAGAAGAGAGGAAAAAGAAAGTCAGAGAAGGTATGAAAAGACAGCAGAATAAAAGCAGAGACAAAGGGTATATGGACAAAGGGCAAAGGAAAAAAAACACAGTGATAGCCTAAGTTTCAATTTAGTCAATGAAATACTAAAATCTATGCTCTTCAGGCAATCAGACTAAAGAATCATACTAATGTTTTCTAGCCTTGAAATCAAGAGATCATGTGTTTTACCAAGTAATGCTTAATAGGCCAATAAGGTTTTGAGAAAACTAGAAATCAATAATAGCTAACAGTTGGAAAACAGCATAAATATTATATAAAAGTTATATACTTTTTTTTTTGTAGCCCCAGAAGCTATTATTGACATTGTAATGAAGAAAGTAATTTGTAATCTTAGCCATACACTCAAGCTTACGGTTAAGAATTAAAATGTGATCCAGTCTATTCCACAGAATGTGCTACAACTGCCTAATTTAAAAAATAGGCTGGACATGTTATCTGATCATCTCTTAATATTGGTGATTAAATTAAAGCTGCCTATTCTCATAGTTTTCTTTAAAATAGTCAGCAATGCTTTTCAGATTTTTATTTTTATCTTTTTTTTTTTTTTTTTTTTTACTGGAGGCCTTTCAAAACTTTAATACCCCACAGCTACTAAAATGCTTAGAGGACTGATGATGATTTAAATAACAAAGGAAGTTAGTAGTAAGTAGTGCTGAGATCAGTAGGGGAGTTAGGAATATAAATGCAAGGTAAAAATTATATTCCAAGAACTTCTAGTAGAGACTCAAACCTATCTCTTGCAATTTGTTAGTGTGTATATTTAGATTTACTTGAAGAGAAAAGAAAAACAAGCAAACAAACACAAAAAGTCAATTGGATACTTTCTAGTCTTCCCAAGGGTTCTGTTGCTACTAGTTCCTGAATTTTGTCAGTACCTTCATTTTTTATAATATCAGGCATTATACTTTTTCCTTTTAAAGTATGTATCACATTTTCTTTTTTATATACTTATTAGTATATTTTATTTTTGAACTTAATATGTCAGCAATTATCTAGCTTGATTGCTTCCCTTCTTTTACTGCTGTCATACAGCAACATGTTAACCATATATTTCTAAAAATAAATAAGCATACATGTACTAAGATAACAAAATCATAATCAAATATCAGGTTGTAGTAATTTTGAAAGAACTTTTTTTTTCACTCAGGTTAAATAGAACTATGAGTTAGTAGTCTCAAGAAAAATATATGATCCTAAAAAAGAACCATAGTCCGGGAAAGTCTCAGGGAAACTAGAAGATGGAACAGTACTGTATGATATGCTGAATCAATTATAATAGACTTTAGTACTCTTGAAGACTTATGGCATAAGCTAAAATTAATAGCTTTGGTAGAAGGTAAGGCTTCTTCAGTGTTGCACATTTTGTTTCTGTAACTTCACGGTCTTGAGTGAACTGCTGTATTAAATCAACTTTACTGGCAGAAGAGAGAACTGGTTCCTTTTGACACATGTTCAAAGCCCTGTTGTATATCCCAACTTCATTATTGAACTTAGAATGGTTTCTACTTCCAGATGCCTGCTGAAAATAGCCATTTATATATCTTTCAATATTCAGCCATTAATAGTTATCCATTCAGCAAAGGAGGAAAGTTAAGTCTTCGCTAACCAAAATCATTTCTGAGTACCTGAGGCTATCCAGTAGACTTTAGTGAGAACAGAGTTAATACTCTATGAGGTGAGCATATTTTCAGTACAGAAGATGATATAGTTAGTGGTAATAGAATGACCTTGAAGCCAAAAAATAATATGAAGTGAGCCACATGGCAGAAAATGGACTATGACAGGTGCTTCTTAAGAGAAGCTTATGAGCAGATGACTTTATGCTGAAAAAATAAGCTGGCATTGCTTCTTGATTGGTCACTGAAAATTACAGATTTCCTTCCATGGTCATGACAATATCTTTCTCTTTACGCATTCTCATCTAAATAAAAAGGTGTATTTTCCAAACAATTATGCGTGAGTGGAAACATCTGAATCTAGGCTGATACATGCAGCATTTCTTTGGCTTCGTTTATTAATCTCTATTTTCTTTTAAATCAAAGGCAGAAGAGGAGAGAGGGAGAGAAAGAGATGTGTTAATGTCACTCTTACAATAAATACGCTTCTTACTTAGTGAATTTGCATCATTTGTTTTAAAATGTCCATTTGTATTAGAAGGAAAACAGACATGTTATAATTTTTTCCATTAGACTGCAATAGCCAGGTTAGCTTGGTAATTGCTCAATTCTGCAGTGTTGCTTGTTTTGTCTTTGATGGGATAGAAACACAAATGGCATTTTTGGTTCCTTTCTACAAGGATATTATGCTATGTTTTAACATTCTTTCTCATTTGTAATTTAAATTTAAGGAAAACATGCTGTTTTAGTGTCATGCATCATAATATACAGAACAAACTCCACAATAAGAAGGAAATATGGTTAGAAAAAAGCAATAATTTTCTTAAGGAACACTAGAGCAAATGTAGAGAAGGGAAAAGACTTTTGCACTTCTCTGGGGAACATATTTTCTGAATAATTGAAAATATTTTGGCTTCAAAAAAAAATAAACTTAAGTGATGAGAAAACAAGCAAGAAAAAAGTACAGAGGTGGAATTTCTTAAAACAAGTATTGTGCGTTTGTAATTTAAAGTCAAAAATTTTCTGAATCAGCTTCAAATTCAACATCAAAATCTCACCACATCTCTATAATCCCAAAGAAATTGTAGCCTTGCAGCTGCATGTAGACTTCCTGTCTATGTCCCGTGCTGTGTGCATTAGGATTCAGGTACATCAGAGAGCCATCCAATCATAGTGATTTCCTAGAATAAAAAAATGTGAAAGCTTCCCCTATCACACTCAATGACTTTTATCATTTCCTTACTTTTTGTGCATGCACTGAGGGTGGCCTCCTTAAGCCCTGTTTCATTGCTTATAATGTCTCTCTTGTCCACACAGTCAACAAAATAGTCTGAGGTGGGCTCATCTCATCAATCATATGCAAAGTGTATATCTGTCAAGGTTATCTCTAGGATTCCTAACTAAATCATACCTATGGGAAGATATGAGGTCTCCCTGGTGCCTACCCATAGTTGCTCCATCTAACAGTGTTAATGCTGGGGCTCCTAATCAATCATTGCCTTCCTCCACTTTTGAACTAATCCTGGTGCTCTCTCCCTTCAGCTTCTTGAGATATGTCTGATGTTGCTTTTGGCTGCATTAATATTTTGCTTTGTAATTCCTAAAGTGAAAAAGATCTGTCTGGAAATACTCAGAAGACATGAATTTTATTTTATATTTTTATTTTCTTTTCCCCCACCATTCTGGTTTAGGATTTGGAAAAATTGTTCAATCTTCTTATGCTTTTCTGTAGAAGAGAGAATAAAGGTGCTAACTTTATTTGTTCTATAACTTTCTGGGAAATTTATATGGAAAGCATTAGATAATTCAACATTGACTTTAAACACTGCTCTATGTATATACAGAGCATATAGAGAAGGATGTCCCACATTTGTGACATCTAACAAAGGCATTAAGGTCATAAACTGGCAGCATTATCCACCAAACAGATGGATATGCTGAAGATCCCCTTTGGAATAAATTCTTGGTATTAAAATAAATCATCAAGTAGAATTAGATGTGCCTTCTGGATCAAATACTCCTTGTCTTTCAGCCAGTCATGCTATGTAATGACTTATAAAAACGGTATTGTAATCTATATAAGAGCTAGTTAAGGGAGTACTGTCTGGCCTTAATTCCAATTTTTCCAATTCCTTAATTCCAATTCCAAGATTTATTGGAATTGAGCTGAACGTACAAAAATGGTAGAATTCATGTTGTTCATTCTGAGAAATATATAAAACTGGTAGACCCTAAAGTAACCTAGTGATATATAAATCAGTACATATGTAGATCTTTCTTTGGCTCTCATTTGGAGGGAGACAGACATATTCTCTTTTATCCTGACTGTAGTGGCATGAGCTTTTGTCTCTTAAAGCAGAAACTCATCTTCTCTAAGACCATTAGACATTAATGCTGTGCAATCACTCAATAAAGAAAACATTTAAAATCTAGTTTAAACAAAAGAGTGATTATATATGTGTGTTGTACCAACAATGAATATTTATTTCCTACAAATATTATGTTTATTCTGAAGGACTAATAACAGAAAGTGAGTGGAAAGTACATTTCAGAAAATGAGACCCATTAGAAAGAAAATGAGGAAACTAAATTTATCCTAGTATGATATTGTTAATGCTGTTGAAACAGACAAGCTGAAATCTAGCATTTCTGATTCCCCTTCTGATTCTAGCTTACACATCCTACCTCTAGTGTTTTCTCTAACATTTTCCTTCTGCATCTCTGAGACTCCACTGAGTTTCTGTCTGGTGTTAAGGTAGATGAAAGAGCCTGACACACTTTTTTTGTGTCACTAATTATTTTGTCTGTCATTGTTATTTCATCTCTCAGGCCTTTTTTGAAACAAAATGGTCACTCTTTCAAATGGTCCATGCGAGACCATAAGTGGTCCAGAAATTATTTTAAGTGCTTAAATTCGGGAAAATAATTGATGGCTAATTTTCATTCATAAACCCATCTATTTAAATTAATATCTTTTAATTTAACATGTTTTGGAGGTAGCAGCTATTATTCCTGAGGAATATAATTAAATTGTTGGAGAATGAAGAAAAAGAAATGCACAAAAGCCTATAAAAAAAAAAAAAGCTAAAAATCTTACACATTTGCAGTGTAGATACAAGTGTTGGAATTCATCATGTTTATAGAAACAACATGAAATAACCATGTTAAGTTGTGTTTATCATTGCTGGAGAAATATGGGCACTTTAGAGTGATTTTTTCTGACCTTTTGTAACCATCCACACAATTATTAAACAAATTATACCTTAAAATGTTCTGCTTCACTCCATCAGCTAATTTGGTCAGATGAATGGCATTCTATTACAGTACATGTTTATCTTATACTCCTGTTTAGGTGAGCTTGAATCTGGAAGGTAAGTATTATGATTATTTACCTCTGAGTAACTCCTCACTTCTTTCCATTTTCTCCATTAAACTGAAATAACCGAATTTCATATGAACTTTTATTGCATTCATTTTTCTTCTGATTTCCTTTCCTTTCAAATAATTACTGTAACTTATGCAAATATCAGAAAAAGGCACTACTGTGTCACAGAGTGCCTGAACATCACTCCATTTTGTCTGCCGATGTAGTTCCCAAGACTGGCTCCCAGAATGAAATGCAATTTTTATTCCTTTTTTTGCATTTTTTTTACTTCTTCATCTTGTCAAACAGTGCTCAAGTGAGCAATGCAGAACTCGAACCATTCTGCAGCAGAAGAGTCTTTTGGGTTTTGCTTTAAAACCCCTCCTCCTTATTTTAGTTTAGCACATAATATCAAAGATCAGTACAGGAGATCTGGAAGCACTATTGTTTCTTTCAGCCTTGACAAGCGTAATGTAAACTTAAAGCAGATGGTGGCTGGAACAGGTTTGTTTTCCATTATATTCCTGCTTTAATGGGATATATCTTTTATGCCTGTGGGCTTTTTTTTTTTCCTTCTTCTTCTTCTTCTCTTTTGGCTTTAGCATCTGGAATAGAAATCTTACCTGCCTGCCTCAGACTCAGAGCCTGTGTTTGATGCTGAAGGGTCTTGGCAAGTCCACTTAGGAAGAAAAGGAGCTGAGCAGCCCATGCAGCTGAGTGTGACTTTCTTGAGACTTTACTGCCACAGGTCCTCAGGTCTCATCCTCCAAGCACTGGTTAAACTGGCAGGTGCATTTTTCAGGAGAAAACCATGGTTAACAGGGAACAGTTTAGGGAACAATTCTTTTTTGGCTGTGTGTATCTTCTGTGTGAATTTATAATCAGATAAGTGTTCAGTTTCCCATTGCTGCCATGGGAATAAACATCTGTGCTACAATTCCCTTTCCTTCAACTTAAAAAAGTGGGAGGAGCAAACTTATACTACTTCTTCATTAATAAAGGAAGAAAAAAAGGATGGGAAAAAAAAAAAAAGAAAAAAGATTTCTTGAACTGGCAACACTTGAAAGACTGTAATGCATACTATGGAGCAGCGGAAATTTCTTCTTCCTGTAATACAGAAGCAGTGAAATGCTAAATAATTACACACGGTACTAAAAATTAAAAAAACCTGGTTAAGTTTTTGATGCTAAGCAGCAAAGTGAAGGACTGCATCTGAGCTCTGCATCCTGTGCAGTGCTTGACTATGGGAGAAACACAGCAAAGTCTCCAAAGTAAGGCTTGCATTGTGATTTGGATTACTTTACAAATTAATTATGATCGAGCTCCCAAGCTAAACCTTTAGGACAGCAGCGGTTTGATGTGGCCCTATGAATCCTCAAGGTGTGGGATTGGGGACTAGCAGTTGCAGAAATACTCCTAGCCTTTTCCTAGGTCTTGTGTCTGCAGTATGGTCAATACCGTGTCTAGTTTTCTCACATTTTTGGCAGTCCAGCAAGCTGATTTCAGTGTTCAGTAAGATAGTTTTCAAAAAACAAAACTTCCAAAAAGCAGGCACACTAAAATCATGTATATTATACATGTTTGTTGGAAGGCTGATGAATAGCCAAAGGTAAAGAACTACGAAGATAGGATAAAAGCCTCCTTTTTTGTGGAACTTTTGAGGTTTTATCATTTTTATTTTTAATAGAAAGTGTATAAATTGCCTTTTCAGAAGTCACATAGATGAAAAATTCCCTCTCTTCCCTTCAGTCTTGAACTAGTTGTCTTCTTTCATCGCATTGAAGATGTTCCTTACTTCCCTGTGATCAGCAGGAAAGGATTAACCATGTGAGAGGGCTGATTGTTTTAGCATAGATACTAAAGCTTAAAAAAAAATAAAATCACATTGCTTTCTGGAAACTGCCTTTTTTTTATTCAGACCAGAATCATGATAATTTTTATGAAATGTAATTCTTTGGATCACTATAAGTACTGATTTTAATTGGGACTCATCATGTAACATATTAAAACCAGTTCTGAAATAGGAATATGGAATCTATAATAGCTATATAGGCTACAATGAAAGACAGTATGCAAACACCCCTCTTGCTGCTACAGGAGTCGTTCTGTTTATTCTAGAGTTTCCCAAATGTCTGCATTCAGGAGTGTATAGCTTTATTTGCAGGATTTTTTGATTTTTTTTTTGACTGCAAAACTTGTATATGCTAAAACATTATGCAGATTGATCTATGGACTTCTTAGATCAAATGTAAGACAAAATCTGTCTCTTCTGTTTTGCTTATTTTTTTTCTGAGTGATAGAGATGAAGACTGCTGCAGTGATGTGGGAATCAAAAAGAGCATGATTGATTATGAAAAGATGGTCCAGCTTATTATGTAATGCCTTGAGAGCTCTAGCTGTTAAACTAGAAAATTTGTGTCCTTGCATAATAAACCTGAGAGTTATACAGCTGAGAAAATGGTTATCACCTCATAAACAGGAAGCACCCTCAAGGTATCATTTGTGTAGTATAGATCACAAAAGGCTATGTTCTGGCTTCCCAGCAGTCCTACATCAGTTCTTTTATGGTGTCATTATGTTAAATGCTTTTAATGCGGGAATATTTCAGAATAATAACAAATTATTTTCTATTTCACTGCAGTTTCATTCAGGTCTAGTAATGTGTGAACATGAAATCAAAACAGAGAGATTCAATGACCTGTCTGAGGTCACAGGTCACTGTGTTAGATATGGGACCTCTGACAGAAAATACTCAAAACCTCACACTAACTCTGATTTGCTGTAGGACCTCATACAAATTAATTGGTATATTGAAAATTTGAGCAAATGTGGATACCTGCACCTAGGCTACTTTGTCTATTACACACTCTATCATATATTCTCAGTGGAGAAAGTATATAGAAAAGGACAAACATAGTTAGCTCTGTCCTCTCTGGGGATTAAATGGCCTATTTTCACAGAACCACAGAAACAGAATCTTTAAGGTTGGAAGGTACCTCTAGAGATCATCTAGTCCAACCTTCCTGCTCAAGCAGGCACACCTACAGCATGTGGCACA
>JAVCKT010037144.1:0-19851 GCA_032273925.1 Rhynchotus rufescens | reverse complement strand
CCTGCGTAGGCCTGCAGGGAACTCCCCTGGCCCGAACACCAGCACCGGGCAGTGACAGCGCGTGGGCGGACGGAAACACTGACGTGGGCTGAAGGATGAACGGGTGACAGCCTGGGCGGTGAGTGAGGATGCTGCTCGGCCCCGAGGGCGCGCAGGGTGCGGAGCCCCAGCCCGGCAGGGGCACCCACCCCAGCGACGCGACCCGACGGGGCAGTTTTGGGTCCCTTCTCGTTCCAGCAACAACCACCATGTGAGTTTTCCCTCCTTCAAACAAATGCAGCTCGATGCTAGTTCGGAAATAGTATCTTTTCAGCACAATGTCCCCCATCTTCACTAAGATTATTGTAATTACAAATAACGGTGCACCAAAGGTTTGGCAGAGATTTTATGTTCTTTGGTAGTTGACTACGGTCTCCAACAAACCTAAAGCAGTCTGAAGAAAGGCTGTTCAAACCATCATTGCATCAACAGGCAAAAAGACAACAACATTCTCCTCCTTTTCCTGCATGCCAACTCCACTGCATGTGGCAGCTCCTTCCTTCCCACATCTCCAACAAACAGTTAGTTTTCTGCCATTACCCCCATCACAATATGAAGTATTAGACCCAAACATTTAGACCCAAACTTTAAGTAAGAAGTGCCAGAGTATTCAAGTTCAGCGTAAGAAATCTGTTTTTATCTTCAGATCCCTCAGTACCACCAGAATTTTCCAAAAAGCTGAGTAAGCTCCAGAAAAATAGATGAAATTTAGAGTTGTTTTTTCCAAAAAGGAAACTCCCACCCACCCATCCTGTGCTGCAGGCACTGCTAGCAACTGTCCCCCAAGAAGACCCTGGTATTTGCTCACCTCCTTGTACTCACCCTGGCTCAGTGCGCTCAGAGCAGGCCCAGGCGCCCACCTCGGTTTGCCCGAGAACCGGAGAGCTGCAGCGGAACGGCGAGGAATTTTGGATTCAGCTACAGCATTTGCACATTTATTAACTTCTAGATATCATTAACGAGTTCTGAACAGTTCGTAGTTTTCCTTCCTTATCTTGTTTTTACTGATCACTCAATTGAGCATCTTGTTGTAACTTTTCCAAGGTACTTTTCTGGCCTAAAAGCACAACAAACATATAGATTTTGTGTCAAATGCTTAAGGTGCAATCTCTGGAATACATCTTGTTTGATACAGAGCATAAACCCCCTACATGTGTATTTTTCTATAATTACAGTGTTTGTAAACCCAACAATTTAATCATGTTTAATTAGCCACATTGTAATTGGAGCATTTGATAGTTAAATGCTGCCTTGTTGAACTGATGAACACCTGGAACAGCTAATTAGTTCCATCACAAACAAATGAACTTTAACTAAAATCTGTCATTAATAATTACCTTCCTTCCTTCCTGGTGGACTGCTAAGATTAAGATAATAAATAGCCAAATTCAGGTCTGCAGCTATTTAAGATCACAGCTGCAAGCACCCTCCTGCCACCAATTTCACCCTTCAGCAACACAATCTTTGTAATGAAGAGGACCATTTAGGTATACATCTTTTTCCTTTTCTTTCAAATTAATTTCCAGAAATTGATTTTTACCAAGAATTATCAAATTTATCAAATGAGGGTAAATTTCCAAAGTTACTTCCATAAACGACCACCTCTGGAAGCGGAGAGCGCGATGCCGGGCACGAGGCTTCCTGGAGAGGGCTGCACGCACACCAGGGTCCCAAACCTCGGGAGCTGCTCAGAACGGGGCACACACTCACGTCGCTCCAGGAGGGATATTCCCATTCCCGCATGCAAAGGACTCAGCTGGCCCAAATTCCACAAGCTGCAGCTGAAGTTACTTTCTCTGGAGCTAAAAATCAAGAAATTGCAGCACACAAGGGCAATCACCAGGAAGAATTGCCCCAGCCACTCCGTCCCGGAGGGGAATCGTCCGGAAAAGACCTCAGAGCGTGAAAAATGCTCAGTTTCCACCAAAGCAGCCCAGGAGCTCGCCCGGGAGCCGCCCCTCTGTTCAAGGGGGAGGTCAGTCCTGGCGTCCCCTCAAGCACGGCTGCGGCTGAGCCCCTGCAGGCCGCGCTGGCACAGGGGCTGCTGCTTTACTGGCCCCCCTCAAGGCGAATAAAGCCAGGCACATCCTCACAGGCTTTCCTTACACAGGCAGCTTGAACCGTTCCTTTAACCTCGGCAAGGCACACAGAAATCAAAATCCAAGGCCTTGGAAAAGCTTCCATTTCTAGAAATAATTGAAGCATTTTGAGGAGAAACGAACCAGACAATACCACATAACATGCTGGACTGCTGGTATGTTGTTAGGTCAAGCACTTCTGCTCACTGTTACTATTCCTGATACCCACAGCAGAGCTGAGAAGGCAGCAGATCTAAAATGAAAAGGAAACAAATCTAATGCAGCGTTAGCTTGCTGAGCTATACCACAGCATTAAAATCAAGAGATCGGGAGCGTTTCAGAAGGGCCTGGGCCCCTTAGTGAACACAGCTTGCCAGGAGGGTCGAGCAGCAGCTCTGGACCGCAGCAGAGCGCCGGGCGAGGCGGCTGCGTGCCCGGGGCTGCACCGGCCTCCTGCTGCCCTGCCCGGGGCTGCCGGGTGGGCAGCAGACACCAGCCCTTTGGGGCACCCGAGGGATAAAACAAGTGCTGATAATAACTGAGAGAGTAGACGTTGGATTTAACAACCTGCCATGCACAACCAGCTATTTTCACTCCATCCTATTATAGCCCACCTCTGCAGGACCTTAGAAGGAAGTTAGTCCTCGAGCGGTCACCAACTGTCACTGAATATTGACACCAAGGAGATGTGAACCTCAGCCCTGAGACTGAGGATGGGGAAAAGAAATAGCAGTTTTTGAATCTGAATACATATCTGGAATAACTCCACTTTATACATACAGACTTCCAGCATCCTTGCAAATGCAGGTACTTTACTGCCTGTTGTCGTTCTTCCCTTCTTGTTTCAATACAAGGAGCTGGAAATATTCAGTCAGGGTCATGATTGCTCTGGATGGGGTACTGCTAAGAAAAAGAAATAGTGAGAGAAAACATAGGAACAGTAACGGCAGCAAGGCTGTGGCACACGAGCTGAGATGTTGCAGATGGAGAATTTCTGAGGAAAAAAGTTAAAAAGTAAATAGCCACAAGCCTTACATGGATATCAGCCTGAAAAGCACATTTAAATACAAGCAACTGGACACTGGTGATATTTTTATTTGGCAGCCAAAAAAGACAGTACAGAAATTCCAGCCCAAATGATCCAAGGGGCCAAAAATGTTACCAGCCATCAAGCCTAATTACACTTACCTGGTGTTCATGTCAATTGGCTGCTCCCACACAAGAAGATGCCTCTCTGTACCCAGGGCCCCTCTACGGGGAGGGCAGCAGCAGAGCCCCTGCATCTCCCGGCTCGCCGGCCCGACACCGCCTCGTTTCCTAAGCCAGGAGGCTTCTCGGAGCAACCAGGGCACATCTGGCGTAGTAAGAGCTGCACACATTTTATACAGAGTTCAAGTGGGCCTGGTTTAACACCAGAGCGTGCCTCAGATGTTTAGGACGTGCCAGCTGAAGTTGATTCCCATTCCCATCACCCGCTGTCAAGGCAGGTTCCTCTTGCCTCCCCAGCACGGGCAGCCCGCGCGCTCTGTCCTCCGCAGGCCGGCCCGCACGGACGCCCGGCCAGCGCCCAAGCCCACGCGCTGCTGCGCAGATTCCGAGATCCCAGCGGGAAGAAACTCCGGCACCACAAGGAAGATCGCCCAAAGTTTGCAGATAGTTTGCCTGAAGCTGTACATCTGTTGATTATTTTCACAAATTCAACTCTAATGGAGGGATTGTATCCATCAAAAACCATCTCCAGGGAATGTGACATCTCCTGTTCCAAGTGATGCAAAGAAAGATGACCTTTAGAGTGAACTGCTGATAATTCCCTGCATGGAAAAAAAAATAGGTCTCTTGCACGCTGTAATACACGCTGCAGTTGTTTGCCTCAAGCAAACTAAGAACTGAATGGCAGAAGCAGCTGGTTACAGATGGCAGTGTGAAAAGTTCAGCTCCTTCTTTCTCTGCTGCTTAGCTGCAGGAGTATTAGTCAACAAAGCAAAGGATTATTTGTACTTCGCTGCACTCAGATTAAAAAGGATAAATTCTCAATATGAATCTATAGCATTCACTTCAAGCAACAGCACACAGTGCTCTGACAAAGGAAGAAACTGCTTTGATGAAACACGAAATGGGATAACAGAAAGATCACCAAGATGAGCTTGACATGAATCCTGCACCAAGTTTACTTTTCTGCAGAAGGAATTTAACAGCTGCCTTTGTAACTGACCCCATTTAAGTATTTGGGGGAAAAAAGAATTACTGGCTGAGGATAAATAAAGCAAAGGACATTTAAAACACCCCCACTGGCACTGTGTGACAACTCCATCCTTAGAGGAGCTGCAGAATCACACAGAGCAGCAGAGGAGCCAAGGGAGATTTCAAGCTCAGGGCCAAAATCATCCGGACTGTTCCCCAGAGAAGGGGTAAAATGGGGCTTAACCAGAACTGACCAAGAGCTGAAGGCTGCCTAGGACAGGGAAATGGCTTTCAAATTTTAGCAGCATAGACAAAGGTCCTAGCTCTGCCCCTGCCCCGCAAGCTTGTCCCAGGCCAAACCCGTGATGTGTGTCAGGAGGAGCAGGGTCCCACCGACGGTGCGGCAGGTCGGGAAGCACGTGCGGGTGCTGCGGGAAGCGCGGCTCCGGACACGCTGCCTCTCCGCACAGCCTCCAGCAAGGAGCTTAAGGAGAATGCAGAGGCCAGAGCTTCTGAGAAGCTCCAGACTGCGGCACGATAAACAAACAGGGGTGCGGGGAACTCCTCCCAAACTCTGAAATAGCAAGACTTCGAGTTAATCAGGTAGCAGAAAAGGGCAATTTCACAGCTAAGCACTAAAGCACTCTTGGAACACAGAAACAATCACACACCTGCAGCATTACAGTAAAATGCCTAAGCAAAAAAAAGAAAACAAACAAGCAAAGAGTCAAAAGTGGTAGATAAAGAGGGATTGTGACCTAATGCGTACAGTAAAGCCATTCAGATTAACTCAGTTCCTTTTATTCTCTTTACAAAGAAATGGAAAGCAGCAGAGTACCCCTCTAAGTAAAGGATTTATTAGGGCATTCCTACCAAAGCTGCTCTTGCTTCATTAATAACAGTGGGAGAAAAGTGGCTCCAAAGGAAGAACCTCATAGAATCTCATTCCATAAGATCAAAAGTGTTCAAGTATCTAATCCAAAAAGCAGTCATTCCATCAAAAACACTGCTTTTCCCTGTCTGCCTCAAAATTTAATGTCGCAGTTGGTTTTGTAACTTTAGGACCCTTTAAAATGCAAAATAGTAATCAAATTAGCACAACTGAAAATAATTCTAATAAGGCAGCAGATAAATTACAAACTTTTCAATTTGTAAGTGGAAAAACATCCCCCTCCCACCAAGCATATTTTTATGCAGAAATAGCAAAATGCAAGGAAGAAAAACGTTAATTTCACAATGCAAACAAAGCATTAAATTGAGTTGAACAGGTAAGGAGAATGACAGTTTCCTTCCATATCTTCTTCTGCAAGTTGGTGACAAAAGAACTATCAATCAGTCCAGGCAGAGTTCATCAATTCCAAATCAAGTAAGACAGCAATAAGAAGGTTCAACGTACATATGATACTGGTTTCCTGCCTTTTACATGAGGTGCAATAAAAGGAAGGGAATAAAACGCACTGATGTAGGCCTAAGCATTGAACATCTGGCCAGAGGGGGAGAGGGACTTGCACACCCAATGTGTGTATCTACCTTCAGGAGCCTCCTGTGCAGTTGTCTTTGCTCTATAAATACATCTTTATAACATGCTATTTCATGTTAAATTTCACTTCTCATAATAAAAAAATATGAAGTCAACAGTAACAAAAATCATTTTCTTACTATTTTCAGTTGATTTTCATCATCCTTTGAAGAGATGTAATTAGTCACTACGCTTATAAATGTTAATGGAATGGAAGGCATTAATATTAATTTAAAAAAGTTCTACTAGCTCCACTCTACTACTCATAAAAGTGAAATATGACAAAAAGGATGAATAAACAACCATCAGAAGATAAAAGTTTGCAGCTTTTCTCTGTATGTTGGTGGTCAAACCTCAGTCCCAGAGGCTGAAGAGTGGTGAGCTGTGTATGCATCTATGTCCAACATCATCTGCAGGGTTGTCCTGATTGCAAATTAATTTTCCTCTCTTGGAGACTATTTGTAAAGTGCAGACAGATGCACCCATATACACAGCACAACTTTCAGTGAGCCAGCTAGGCACAGCAGCGTGGATACATATATACATGTATGTGTGTATGTCTGTGTACAAGCATTTGCGTGGGTACCTGTTCATCTGCAGAACTATTATCTAGATGTGAAGAGAAGGCTGATGAAGGGCTCCTATCAGATGCATTAAATACTTGGGTAAAAATCAAAGCGCTGCTTTCCAATGTTCTTCAAAAAGCCTCAGCAAACATCCTGGTGAAAGAAGCATTTGTAACAGAGAGTTCCTAAGTTTCCTTTTAATAAAAAAATTGTACCAACAGTCATGATGCCTCTACCTCAACATTAATATATTAATTGTTAAACAAATTTTTCTTCTTTCCTAGAGTTGAAGTTTCTAGTTATTATGAAAAACTTCTTTGCTATGTATCATATATATAAAAATTGCATGTGTTCATATATACGTATATGTAATTTCTAGATACAAAGGTACAGCTAGAACTAAGGGAACTAAGCTAGAACTTAGACTAAGTATTTATCTCCTCCTTTAAAAACATCTTTCCTCCACACAAGAACTTGACATTTTTCCAATACTGTATTGGTTTTAACTTTACATCATTTTTCACATATAAAACGTACTACATTACTTCCATCCACAAGAAATGTTTATTGAATATTTATTGTCCTTTCATATCTCCTGCTCTGTTCGACTAGATTTCTTATACTAGATATACTAAGGCAAATGAGCCATAAAAATCTTGGTCTCTTCACACTGTGAGTTATACCATAACTTAAGGTAAAAAGATCCTCTTGAAAAGATTAGCAAGTATAAGGTGCTGTTAACTTATCACATATACATTTTCTCTGAATATATAAGGCCACTTAAAATTATATGTATCACTACAACGGCAACATTATAGCTTAGTCTGAAGCTAAAAAATACACTTTAAATCAAATTAAGTCAAATTAATTGACTACTTCAGCATTTTAGGAAGTCATAGAAGAGTCCGAACATGCCAGGTGCGGGTTTACGGGGTGGGATCCGTCACCTGTGCTTCCCTCATGTGCTTTGCTCGGCTCCTCTCTTCCCGCTCTGCCTCCGGAGGCGGCACCGCCGCGACCGGCAGCCCTCGCCACGGCCCACGCGGGCAGCGGGCACCTCAGCGCTCTGCCCCTCACCCTTACAGCACCTTCCCAGCAGAGGCCTCCTCTCTCACCAGGGGCTTTGCCATTCTTGAGCATTTTCTTCCAATTCATTTACCTGTCAAACAGATGAGAAAATTATTGAAAATACAGTTTATATTTTTTTTTCTGTCAAACTGTAGAGGCTAACAAAATCTGGAAGATCGTGTTGGTTTGATTCGTTTAGCAAAATGAATTCCAAGAAAGCACAGATATGATTTATTTTCCCACTATTTTAACAGTATGACTGAGTGTTAGGTTACTGAAAACATAAAGGTCCTGTAACATGACTAAATTGATAAAGTAGTACTGCAATTATTAGATAATTAACAAGCTAGCCTGTAAAGAGGCACACACATTTTTATGCCTATCCTAAGCTTGCTTTCTTCCAACTGAGCATTTTTCCTGTTCCGGGACATCTTTCCTTCCTTTCCTTTAACTAATACTTTGCGAAGCCATTTCCAAATCTCCTAGACATAGCTCACAATAGAAAACATGAAATAAGTTGCAATTTCCATACACTGAAAGTTTTAAGGGTTCAACTTCCTCTTACTATAATTTACCCAAGAGATATTGGCTTTGAGTCTTTGTACTAAGGCACTGTGCAACAGTCTGAAACTAAACATTTCATAGACATAATATATGATTTTAAACCACTCCAGTTAAACCATTGAAGCCTACAGTTATTGCTTGTTTAAACAAACACGATTTTTCCTATAAGTTTTACTTAGCGTAAAAAAAAAAGAAAAAAGAACACACACAACCCAACAACAAAAACCACTTCAAATTAGTCCCCCAGGCTAGAACCATAAGGGATAACACTTCCTACAATATGTTTTATCTTAGACTCCATTTCACAACGAAGGATGATAAAGAAAAAGGTACATTCTAATAAATGGAACATTTTAAGTTGTTTTATTGTAAAAGGCATGCTATTGAGTCTCCAAGTCCCTGGTTACTCAAGGCTGTCTTTAAAAGAACTCTTTCTCCTTCAGCAAACAGAATTGTGTCAGAATTGTGTTGGTTTATATGTAATTTCATACACAGATGAAACATTATAGCCTTTTTTTTTCTTTAAGGAGCCAAGCTACTAAAGAAGGAATAAATTCAGTTCTCTTAGTGCAAGAAAGACTGCTGAAGGATGGTCATGATCAGATATACTCATGCACAAGCTATGTAGTACACTAAAAATATATATGTACATATATATAGTACATATATATGTACTAATATCATAGCTTACATAGAGGGAAAATAACATAAAGGTACAGAAAAAAATTACTCTGCCTTTTTGTTTTTCAGCACTTGGTATTTGGAAATCTGAAGGTCCTCAATGCTCTCTGCAATTGGCTTATTCAGTGTTTCTGGTAGAAGGAGCGTCAAGAATCCAGCTGACAGCCCGCTGATTCCAAACACCACGAACGGTACGGAAGGACCAAGAGATTTCTGAAATGAAAAATCCATGGTAAAAACCCATCATTATTTCCTGATCCGAAAAACATATGATCCATATTAACTACTGTCAAAACCACATCCATACAACTGTCCCATACTTTTAAAATTATTCATGAAGAACCACAATGTCACACCCCAGGAGCAGTTTCTTATGAAAATACATGCCTAGAAGTACTCAGATGCAAAGCTCAGCCACACAAAATGCATTATATGACTAACATTTCACTAATAGATTAACACAATAAATAACATTAGGCTCTTTCTGAAAAGAAAAAGCTTTTAAAATCATCTTGTCCCTTAACTGTTGGAACTAACTAAAACTTTAATTTTTCTTTAACAGACAAATTTTTCAAGGGTTGCCAATATATCCAAAGTCAGTGAAATGCTTTGAGAATTTAAAGAGTTGGGAACTAACGTGTAAGTGAAGTTGCTAATAAAACAATCTTACCATAGATGGCACAAACGGGGCCAAAATGCCTCCAAATCTGCAAGACATGGAACAGACACCCAAGCCAGCATTTCTGTTTCAAATAAAGGATGAAAGTTCTGTAAGCAGGCAGATAGTACAACACAAATCTGCAGCTACACTGTGAAAATTAATCCTTATTTTTCCTTCAGCTATGAAAGAGAGTCAGATATTTACACAGATTGAAGACCTTGAGCAGTCACTCCAAGATGTGCCACAAGCAGCTCCTCAGCAGCCCCTGGCACCCCTTCCCACCCACGGACCAAGGCGAGGGGCCGGCCCGGCCAGCCCAGACTGCTGTAAGGACCGGGTAAGGGGTCTCATGTGCGGGGCATTCCTGAGGCGGCTCCTCAGGCCGGCAGCATCCTGGTGGGCACCACCTGCTCCGCACCGGCTCCTCAGCAGCCACCGCTCTCCTGCTCCAGCTCACACAGGTTGTTTTCACTCAGCACTTACACAGGTTGTTCTCACTCAGTGCTTGCTTTCCAACACAAAACAGCCATCCCCAAGTGAGGCCTGAAACATCTGGGCAGACGTGTACTAAGCGGGCTGCTGAATCCTGTGTTCCCTTCAGCTTTCAGACAATTTTATAACAGTCTAATCTGGGCTAAGTGATAATCAAAGCATGGTTAGAACAGCAGGATTCTCTCTCTCACACACACACACAAAATGAACAAGGAAAGCAGAGTGGCCTTTCCCTTCCCGACCAAAGGCAAGCAGCCACCCCGTGTGTGTCCCTCCCGACAAACAGCAGCCACCTTAAGGATTCTGCAGGCACCAGTGGTGAGTGAGAACCTGCCCGTGCCTGTCCCTCCCCAGGCCTCCCGGCCGCTTCCCCGGCTGATCCCCGCTGCCAGCCTGCACTGAGCGGGGCTTCCTCCTCTTCCCCCCATTTCCTTCCTGGCAGCTGAACCCTGCAAGGTGGCAGTGGAATGAACCCCGACAAGCACAGCAGGGACCTGGCTCACTGGCACAGCCAGCACACCCGGGCCCACATCCCCTGCCAGCAGCCTTGGGATGGCCTGAAGGGAACAGGGGACAGAAGGACCCAGGACGCACGGAGTGTGCTGTAAAAGCCGAGGCAGAGCCACCGATTTCCTCTCCTCCAGAAGCCAACTGGCCACCCATACATCTTTGAGCTGCATCAACCCAACTGCCCCTCGTGTCACCTCATGCCCTGCGCACACCGCGACCCCACCATGCGCTGCCCCACGGACGAGCAGGGAGCCCACGGAGCCCACTGTCTCCACTGCAAGCCCAGCAGCTCCACGCTGGGGCAATACGCCAGCACGGGGAGGCGAGGTCACAGAGCTGCTTTCTCATCTTGATTCCATTTTGTTCCTGAACACACGAAATAAGCTTCCCTTCTCCTTAAAATTCAAAAATAGCCAAGTAATCTTTTCTTGAGCTTTTCATATCTCAGCAGGTATTTTAAAGACACGTCAATATGGGGGAAAAAGATTCCCAACCCACATCCTAGTTTCTGGCACCTTCCTCATCCTACCATGAAATGTATTTGCCTTCGTCAACGTACCAATTAGCAGGATAAAAATGCCAAGCACATTCCTCAGTTGTCAAGTAATAAGTAGATTTTAACACAGAGTGCTGTTATTGAAGATGATTTTATGCTGAAATTCCTAAAGAAAAAAGAACAGAGAAAGCAGGCAAGCTTTCTCTCCGGCTCGCGCAGGCGTAGGCGCCGGGCACAGGGAAGCTCCACGCGGGGCTCTGCCGGGAGCGAGCGGGCCGAGGCCGCCAGATGGTGCTGACGCTCTGCACTCGCCGCTCGCCAGCGCCGCTGCTCTTGCGTAAGCTGCAATATTTGCAATTAAAATACCAGACAGTTATCAAACACATTTATATGCAGGAACTGGCATGTGGGAGGATTTTTGATAGGATATCTCCAACATAATAGCTTGCTATATTACTTAACAAGAGTTGTCTAATAAGGCTGTAGAAGTGGCTTTGGCAATCGGTGCTGTTCCCCACTAATGCTCTGCATCCTTGGCTCACATCTTAGTTTGGTGCCAGAATATTAGTCATGAGGGAAGCGCTGCTTTGTTTAATTAACTTTTCTGTGTTAGGTCCCTGAGCACAAACATCCCATTTCCAACACACAGAGGCATTCCTGGGATTCCTGCCGGGCACGAGCTGTCACAGACTTGGCACTGCACAGCAGCAGGACTTGGGCAGACAAAACTAACCCACGTCATGAGGACGTAGCAAAACAGGCAAGAGAAAGGAAAGAAAAACACAACTACTCCGCATCCCGGTATCCCCTAAGCTTCTCACTCTACGCTTCCTTCTATTCTCTACCTCAGAAGAGCAGAGGGGACAGGATTCAGAGGACACATACACACTAAAAACAGCTTGTAGCAATTTCAAAACCTCACTGGGGAAGCAACTCCCCAAACCCAGTCTGGGGCCACGTGCTGGGGACACTCATGCTAAATCAAGGCCTTGTACACCAAACCTCTGCCAAGGAGCCCCAGAACCTGCAACGCACTTCCATGCTCCCAGGCGTCATCACCTAACACACAACTACAAAAACTGAGTTCACATGGGAGTTTTTCCACCTCCGTAACGTATGGAAAACCACGAAGCTCAACTAAAAAAACCCCAGCTGAAGCAGCCACCTCCTCCCGCACCAGCATTTAGAGGCTCCTTCAGACAAGGGTGGGGAGCTGCGACGGGAGGCACGAGAACAGGACTGCGTGGTGCTGCATCGTGCTACCGTAGGCTTCCTTTGGCACGGCGAGGCAGCAACCCTGCAAACTGCTGACTAGAAACTAGGAAATAAAGTCAAGTTCTTGCCCACTTGTTCATGGATTAAGTGCTGTCAAGTGAGTCACTACCATATGGCAACTTAAATTAGGTGCATTGAGAATATTTAACTCAATTATAAAGATATGTAAAAGTACTTTTCAAGAAGCAGTGAACAGTAATTATATGGGAGATTCAAATATATAGCTGCACTGTAAATCTTTATAAATATAATAAGGATTAAGTTGCATAGCTTCCATTGAAGCATCATGTTGGGTTTTATGCAGTAAAATTACTTCCTAAAAATCAATAGCAGAAAGAATAAGCAAGCCATACACGTCCTGCCCTTGGCATTGCAGTGCAAAAAGGTTGCTCTTCATGTTTTTATTCTCAGTTTAGACCCAGGAGAAGCTACCACAGGCAATCAATGCCAAACACATGACTAATAAGAAGCAGTTTCAAGCCCTGACAAACTGTACGCCATGCGCTTTGATTACAGGACAAGAAAAATTAAGAAAAATCTTCATAGTGGTATTTCAAATAAAAATCAAGATTAGTACTAAAGCACACCAGCCATCCTCCCACTGTGTGTGAAGAGCATTTGCCATTCACCCACAAACTTTGTTGTTAACTTACCTCAATACTGTTGGGTAGAGTTCAGAAGTATAAATATACACGATGTTGAAAGCAGCGCTGACCATCATTTTTCCACACAAAGCTAAGAGAGTGGGGCTGAAGAACAAACCTTCGAGGAAAGAAAAAGTGAACTGTAAGCGTAAACAGCTTATTTCCTTTCTCCTGGCATACACTGCTGAAAATACCAATATATCCAATATAATGCTGCCCTTAAATACTTTCAGCTTTATTCATCTGATCAAGTTAGATCCTATTTCAACAGAAACAGCAATTTCACCTGTACATAAACAGAAATCCAGAAGCTTTATTAAGTGTGATAGACTTCTGCACTATTTCAGTAACTCACACAAGACAGGATACAACCCGTTCACCCTGCTCCCCTAGGTCTGGGTAAGAACTGCCAGGCACAAAGGCGAGAACCCAGACCTCAGTTCTGCTGGGACACCCCTATTCTTCCACTACCCAAACGGGAAGCAATCAAGACAAAACGCATCTTAAACTTCTATATCCTTTACCTCCCAGGGAGAGCTAAACTGAATGCTGAATGCCCAGGCTTTACAAGTGGAGCATTCCTGCACTTGGCAAGCCCTGCTCACAGCAGAAGAAAGTCTGCCTAGACAGAGCAACTGGCACTGAGAAGCTGGCGAGGGAATTGCGCGGGCTCTTCCATCTCGGCACAGCCTCCCTCGGGAGGCCACAGCCGCGTGCACGTAGAACCAACGTGGGATTAGAAGCACGCTAGAAATTCACTGCGCATCAGCTCTTCGTGCCAGAACATACTTGTTAGACTCGTCTCTACGTCTTGGAAGGTATTTTCAGCAACTCTTGCACAATATTCCCTCTTTTTCTTTCCAAATGTTAGATTAATACCATAAAGCTGGAGTGCACTTTCTCCTGTGCAGATTCTGGTAACGATCTGCAGCTCATTGCTTTGAGATTCCTCAGCACTTCTGTGATATTCCTGCCTACAACCTCTTCACTTAAAGGCCTCGTAGCAACAGAACGCACAGAATTTGGTGTGAGGCAGCACACATGGAGGTAGCTGCTTCTGACTCGAGTGAAGAGAGCCGCACGGTCTTACTAAACACAAGTATCTGAGCTCAGTTGTTTGGGGAAGTTCTATCAAGTGATCATCAGAATTTAGGGGATGTATAAATAGAAATAAATAGATTAGAAATAAATTAGAAATAAATGTTGCTGATATTGAAGAGTTGCTATAAGAGGAGTTACTCCATGGCTAAGTAATGATGTCTCTGTTGCAATGTTATGTAAATTAACTTTTTAGTTGTCATCTTTAAAAGAAAAGAACAATTTAAATTGCACTTTTGAAACAAAATGAGACTTAAAATTTACTTCAGAAAATATCCATCCAAGAAAGTGCAGCACTCCACTTTTCTGTTTTCAAAACAGAACAGCTGATACCAACAAAACCCTGTTAAAGGGCTGTAAGTTTTCCCCCACTCTGTGTGTGCACACTCCCCACATCCCTCCTTTGCGAGACGTATCAAAGTCAAAGAAAAGTTAGAATCACTGTTTACTACAACCATGTAAACCTAAATAAGAATTAAAACGTAGTGATCCCTAGGCCAGAGCTTGCATTTGTTTGGTATTGCATAAAACAGACAAAAGAGGGAAGATGTTTTCAGGCTTATAGCAGCTTTTGAAAGAACAGTTTATTACTGCTTAATTCCTGGCTATTGATCCTCTTTCTCACCATCTTCCAATCTGATATTCATTTAAGTTCATCAGTTCTCAACAATAAAGAGAGCACTGAGGTAGCATATCAGATTTTCCTTAGCCACTGAAAGATTTTTGTGTCCAATTCAGCATATCAGGTGTATTTTCACCTGGATTATTCCACAGACGAGGTGACAACTTGGATCAAATTCTTATTAACAAATAACAGTTATCTAGAAATTAGGTCATGTGAGGTCACAAACATGAGGTGGAGGTGCTCAGGACCTCATTAAAACCTTAAAACCAATGTAATAAAATCAAGGATCTTGTCAATCACTTCAAAAGAAATGCAGAGTGAGACAAATTTAAGCAGTGGTCTCCCTAGTAATATGAAGGTCAGATCAGAGATGCAACAACCCCCATTTCATTTAGGGAATTGACTCATCTTTGTCATACTCAGACTATTTCCCTTTGATTTAAACAGTCACATCATTCTGGGCCGAGAACCAGCTTTACTCTTACTGCAGAGGAAAGACATTTTAATTAGATTAAGGTCAAATGAAGTGAAAGAGGCAGCAAGTTTCCCGAAATTTAGCAACTCCTCAAGAATTATTATTTTATACTGATTAGTCATTCACTGCCTTTATTTTGTCCTTTTTTAAAAAGGAAAAAGTCCCAAAAAGAAGAAAACGGGACAACCAGAGGAACAACAAGACATCCCAAGAGCTGAATTAACACCAGCATGGCAAACAGGATTACGGGATATTTTCTCTCCCGCTGTTTTCCTTCCTGAGACTTCTCTGACACCCATTTGAGTGGATGTCAGACAGCATTTCTCTCTCTTAGGGCTAAACAAAGCCTGTAGGCACCCACCTTGTGATTCTATTACTGTTGCACTTGGGTCAAAAAAGCATTAAGGCTAAAACATTTCTACTGATAAGAGGCTAAGAAAACATGGCAAGAGTGGCCACTTGCACTTGTTAGTCTTGGGCAGATTTGAATTTTCAGTAAGTAAATATTAATATAGAAAGTCTGTACTTGAAATGGAAAGAGTGAAAATACTAAGGAAATACACATTTGTTAAATACAAATTTGTTAAAGTCAATCAACCTTAAAAAAAGTTTTAAGGACTTCGTCATCGATCCTTGTGAAATTAGGGGCTTCCCCTTAAAAAAAGCTGTTGCTACTGCTCTGTCAGTATGAATCATCTTTACAACCACAAACTGCAGCAAAACCGAGGATGAAATTAGGGAAGGCAGCATGCTTCCTGCCGCTCCTACAACCTCCAGATTGTAAATCCGACCCTCATTTCTAGTTTGCAAGTACAAACCAACCCAGTTTCTTGAAAGCTTTAAGTTTTTTCATTATATTTTTAAATAAATGACCAAATCAGGAAAAAACACAATTCCTATTTCCATCAATATTATATGTTAACAAAACAAATGTAGTTTGGCATTTCAAACAGCCATGATCCACTATCACTACACTGCACTGCAGCCTAGCTTCAAGACTTCTAAGGTAAAGTGATTAATAGTGATGATTTAATGGTGCCTAACGGGGAACGTGATAGCTGCCCTCACCTTCCACCAGTCAAGAGCTCAGAATGAAGCTGGTTCAGTTATCAGGTCCTAATCAGGGCCAAATTATACCCAAAAGAGTTGGAAGCAACTGACAGGTCACTGGCTCCCTGACCAGCTATGCAAAATGAGAGAGAAATAAGGGGAGAGAGGGAGAGAGAGGAGCAAACTGATAGGCCTTAAGGTGCTGGCAGCCTCGGTCAAGAAGTTTACTGCTCTCTCAGCTTAGATTTCCATTAACAAGCAAGCACTTGGGCAGCAATACATCCTTACCAGCATTTGTTGGCAGGAACAGGGTAAATACACAAGCAAACCCCGCAAATACCAGAAAAGAGGCCATGGTTCGCCGGCGGCCGCACCTGGGGACAGGGAGCAAACAACAGGCACACAGAGATGGTATCAAGGTTCCTGAATCTGCTGGTTTTGAATCTGATGGCAAAGGCCATCTGAAGTCCACAGCAGCATCAGTAACAACTACATCTATTGCACCAAGACTGTTGCTTTGAATCTCACTTTTCCCAACTCTGTAAACCACCTTTTACCACAAAAGCTTTCTTATTTCTAGCTAACTTTGATTTGTAAACTATTGAATTTCTAGCCTTGAAAAGCTGAAATACCTACACATACCTACAGGAATGTGCATGAACTTCTTGTTCACACTATCGTGAAAGACAGTTTGTCCTGCTGCTAAAAAAAGTATCATAGTAAAAACAACACACAAAGATCAAGTTAATATTGGGTAAGAAGATTCCAATACTTCTTAATCTACACTTCTGTTATATAACTTCAATTACATGCAATTATTACATTAAAAAGCTGTTTTGTATATTTTTCATCTAGTAGCATGTACATGCAGAACACGTATGGTTTTTGAATTAAAAGAAAACCAGACATCATGGAAAACAACCATCCATCTCCATACCTGCCATCAAAAGTAACTGAAAAGGACTACAAACATAGGTATTCTTAGTAATGAGCTGCAGCTGTGTAAGAATTTGCACAGGCTTGTTACTTGAAGTCACAGCTACTTCTAATTACCCCTACTAGAAGAAAAACTTCCTAATAAAAAATATATGGTAGGAGCTTTCAATCTTTCTTTGTAAAAAAGTTAAGTGACTATATAATACAATTAAATAAAACCTGATTATCTGACCTGTCAACATTCTATTTTGCATTAGGCACATAAACATATGTGTACCCTTACTTTACGAAACAAACAAATAAGAAAGTAAAAAACTGTACATTACAACCGGAGGGATATGTAAAAGACAACTAGGCCAGTCTGCAGTTTGAGTTGATGTCCTTGACCCACGTTTCTGGGGAGTGGAGTGGGGCTGTTTGTCTTGGCTTTGAGCTTGGCAGAGCTGGCGGTTCCCTCTGCTGCCAAGGACACTCGAAAGGCAACACCTGCACTTCACCAAGGCAAGCTCTTTGTGCCTCCAGCCTCAATGAGGCTAAGCTATTATTTTAAATGGTCTTTACAATGATGATTAAATGAAGTCCAGAAGAGCTTTAGGTCTCTGCACTAACTATTCTGTCTTTGGAAATAAAAACCCATGTAATGAATGGCCTCTAAATAGAGGGAAAAGTATGAAAACACAAGAGCACGGCCTATTCCTGCCTTAATGAAAACACTTCAATTTTTCCTTTGAGAACTTACAGTAAAATTTAAGAACGTTGAAAACTGCTTTCAGCTGCAGTTAGTAGGCTACACAAAAGGTCATTCTGAACAAAATATGCCAGATATATATACATATGCTCAGGATACTTACATAACTAGGATACTTGGCACATATCCATAAAGAACACCAGACCTTTTTTCCCCCAGAGTTGAAAAGCTCAGCTCTTGAATATTTCAAAAACTAAATACAACTAAAAAGGCAGAAAAATCAAGAGTCCCATTTCAGCTGCGGAAATCCCTAGAGCTCACTAATCCCAGAAGAACCTGGGAAAACAGTGAAGTATCTTACTGATATTCTTCTATGCTATCTACAGCTATAGGCAAAAAAATAGAAAATAAAACTTTCTTACCAGGATTTCTCAATAAAAATCATGCAGAGAGGAAATGCTGGAATTTCGACAAGACCATAAAGAGCCACATTTAAATACAGATTCCCTCTTAATTCACCAGCATTTAAAGTTAGCCCATAGTACACAAAGCTGCAGACATACCTGGAAACAACCACAGATGTTTAGATTACTTATATAACTATTCTTTAAGGCTCAAATATCACTTAAAAGCTAATTAATGCATATCTCCATGTAACTTGAGTTCTATACTGGGAAGAGCATAGAACTCTTCCCAGTATCTCATTCCTTTCATCTCTGGTCTTAAAAAGGGGAAGAGATGGAGAATAGCTCCTATTTAAATGAACCAAACCTTGACATTTTTCTAATTCCTCAAAGAGAATGTTGATCTGTGTGCACAGCATAGCTCTACACTTTTCCCATTATTTCCATTACCAAGAACCTTTTTGGTAAGTTACTTAGCACATCTAATCCACTGAGTTCAGATGATGCTCAGTGCTGCAAAGCAGCCCTGCACAAGGGAGCAGTGAGCACGTGAGATGTCCCGCATCTCTCCGCTCACCCAAGATATCAAACCACCGATTTTCCCACGGGAACGCTAAAGCAAAAACGTCTTGACATTCTGGAAAAGTTATTCCACAACCAGGTAACAGGAACATATCAGATGGCCCCCTCAGCATCCTTTCCATACGTACCAGATGTACATCAGTACGACAGTTCGCCACCGCAGGACCGGGTGTTTTACCAGGTTTAGGATACCAGGTGCTGGTTCCTCCTTGCTCAGAGTTCCTGCACTCGGTTTCAATTTCAGATTCAGTCGCTCTTTACCATTACCAAGAGCAATATACTGCAACACATGCTCAGCTTCTGCAGTTCTCCCTTGGGAATAGAGCCATCGTGGTGATTCTGGGAGCATACTAACAAGAGAAAAGAAGATCAGTGATGAAAAGCTGGTTCCTATAAACATTGTACTAAATCAACCTTGTTTTTGAAAATAGCAATTTATAGAACCAAAAAAAATAGTAGAAATTCCTGGAGAAAAAAACAAAAAATTATTTGCATTGTTCAGCATACTAGATCTCACATACTCTGAGAGCGTTATACAGCCAACTTTATACAATTATTTTTGGAGCTCTTTACAAAGCATTCACATTAATGTAGAGAGGAGTTTAAACCTAAATCTTGACCTCTGCTCAACTAACTGCTTATGAGATACTACCTAGCACTACGCTGGAAGCACCTCAAATTCCAACAAGCTTCAGAATCAGGTGAAAATTTTGTTCTCAGGAAGGTTTATTTCATTTTTTTCCATTAAAATAAATGATGTAGAGCACAGGTGAAAAGACAAGAACTTCATTGTGAAATCATTTGCCAGCTGTTCTCTGCCTGTACAACTTTCAAACCACTTGCTCCTACATAAAACCACAATACCTTTGCTCAGTGCAACTTCCATCTGTGATTCCATTTTGCCTCCCTCCCCAAAGCTCAGTGTGCCATTTCATACGAGTGATAAAGCAAAAAGCAGTATTTTTGACTAAACCTTCTTTTAGTCAAAAACCTCTGATACTCCAAAGAGATTGTTCAAATATATGTCCTACAACAAGTTACACTTGGGTTAGTGCAAAAGCTGTTTTTTAATATATTTATATAATATAAATATACATGTATTTGGGGGGAGGGAGAGTAATTCTATTTCTATCAGAAACACCACCATGCAGGGAGAAATATATTATCTGTACATAAAATGTTATTATTTCACAAGGTCAAGGTTTCATTAAGAGTTGTT
>JAVCKT010037140.1:0-15527 GCA_032273925.1 Rhynchotus rufescens | reverse complement strand
AAGATGGAGTTTTGCTGCTATCCAGAAAAGGCACTTAACCTTTTAAACTTTTTGTAGTCAACTCTGACCTAACACCATACACTTCAGTGCATCCAGAATATACACTTTTTTTTTGTTTTTTTTTTAATTAAAAATTGCTATAAAATATAAAATAGTCTATGCTTGCATGTCAATGTACTGCAGTAAAATAATCTATAATTTCCCCACTTTCTTAATTTAGTAATTTGTTTCTGGTAGTTTAGGGGCTTTGGCAGCCAACAGGTCATCAGCTTTATCTCTTTGCTTTATTTCTAGCAGAAGAGACATAAGCTGCCTCTTACATTCCATTCCATTCCATGTTTACTGTAGGATGGTGCGAGGTAAAAGCACCCAAACCGTTATCTCAGAGCAGATGAGACAGAGAGTAGTCAGTGTCTGAGCCCTTAGACTAAACTGCTCTCCAATATGCGACACTTCTTGAAATGCAGAGAGGCCAAGTGCCATGTTCTGACTTGACTCTTCTCAAGGACTTTGTTAATTTGCTGCTATCAAGACTGTTTAACACATAATCAGGAGGCTACATAGTGTTCTGCTTTGCACTAGCTTTTGGGCAGTTAATGTAGCACTTTGTGCTAGTTGGGTTTTGATGAGCCAGTCTTGTTCCCGTCCCTGTTCTGAAGTGCAGCATCACTGCAAAATAAAAATTTATTCTAAGTAGCTTTAATTTTTTCCTTATGTGAAACTTTGACGAGATGAAGTAAGTCAGCCTGTCTTTAATGGGATTGCATTGAAATGTCTGCTTACGTGCAACTCTTGTTGTCATTCCTTGGCGTGATCGTTACTTGAGGGGCAGATTAGAGGTCAATCAGGCAGAGCCACCGGGGCGCCCACAGCTAGCCTCAGGATACTCCCTACAAATGTAAGATCAAAAGGGCAGACGCATGAAAATTACTGTTTACTTTTTATGAATTATTTCCCAGAGATGGGATCGTTAGCGGAATCTAAATGCCGGCCGACTCACTTGCAAGGGCACTTCTGCTGCAACGCGTGCACTTGGGCACACCTTTCTCTTCTTTTAAAGTCAAAGGATTTTCTGGGTGTGCTTTTATGGAATTTCTGCATTATTTAAATAACTTTCTGCTTGTCTATTTTTCCACAGCATACTGTCCTTCGGCGTATTTTTTAAAAGACTTCCATTATTTCCTTTGGTTTTTTGCCACAAAGGTATTTCTGGGCTGCTGTTTTTATCCAGGAGACACAAACACTGTATTGCAGGAGATAACTGTTGAACAAAGTAAAACTTTTTGGCAATCTTTCTAAGTGAACAGTGGCTATCACTTAAAATTCATCACTGGCCGAGGGGGTACCACAGTTATCCCTATTGTAAATACCGAGGGAAGCTGATATTGGCTGTCCTGGTGAGGTGCATGTTGGCAGATGCTCATGGTTCAATGTGTACTCCTGCCACAGTCTTCGCACATCAAACTCTACACGATCTTGTCCACATAAGCTTCAGGCTTCTGTTGGATCACAGTAATCAGGGCTGCTTCCAAGGGTCACCCTATATTTGCCCTTTCCCCTTATGCCTGGAGCTATAAAAGCAAGACTTCAGAATTCAATCATTTTCTCCAAAGAGACTGGAAATAGCTGAGAACATGTATAGCCCCTAATATGCTAAACTTGTGATTCCAAGCAGAAAGCTGTTTGCTTTTTAGAATAACTCTGCAAAAATTACCTTGAAGGACCAAACACTGGATGATATTACTCTTTAATGAAAACCAGTATGAACTTTCGTATTATCATCCAATATGTTACCACTCTTAATGTGAAATAATCACATGCTGCCCAGTGTAGGAAGGAAATCAAATTGGGCTGGTAACCAAAATAAAAGCCCTTATAGCTATTTTTGTATGTTCTTAAAATGTGTGTTGAGAGATTAGGTAGTTGTTTTCTCCCCCCCCACACACATTTTTTGTATAAAGTTTTCTTTTAAAAAATAAAGTTCCTTATAGCATGTCTCTTGTCCCCAAAGGCTGTACCCAACAGTTACTCAGTGCTGTTATTTTATCTGAATGCTTTTGCTGCTTAATCCGGCTGGACGATTTGGACAGGTGTGGGGTTTTTTTTTCACTCAGCTTGATATTTTCTCAACTTCATTGCTTTTTCAGTATTCATCTTGACAGCAGCAGCTAGCAAACTTCTTGCTACTGTTTAAAAGGGTAAACTAAATGGTTCCCTTTCCATCTTCCCCTTGCTGATGTGCAGAGCTCAGGAAATTCGGGATCCTTGCCAAGCAGCTGAGGTGCAAAGGAAACCGGTGTGTGGATCAGTGGGACTGAAGAAGGAGATCTGCAATTTTTAGTACAGCAACATTCAGAGACACAGATTCTATAGAAATGAGCCAGTCCATGTTGTCTTGGGCTTTTGCTGCTGCTATAGGTCCCCAGTGCCTGGTGGAGATGACATCGTTTAGGCTCATAGAGAGCTGCACCAAATGTCAGAAGTTTTCCTCTCAGTTCCACTGTGAGTTTAGGGGTTTCTTGACTGGGTCAGTAGTCCATCTCCCCTCCTCCAGCCACAAAACTGTGCTCGTAAGCTCCCGAGATGTCTGGGAACCTTCTGAACAGATTCACAGGTGGGATGTGACATACAGTGTGCTAGTGACATACAATGTGCTATACATTTGTCAACCATGCTTTGTTCTGAGGTGGAATCCCATAGCTAAATTTTCTTCAGTAAAAGTTGGTCAAATAATTTAAAATATTTCCAACCAAGAGATTCCATAAAAATCTGATGTAGCTTTTTTTAAAATGATTTTTTCCATGCCTTTTCTCGTTGTTATCTTTGTTGTTGATATCTTCTTGCCTTTCTTGAAGTAATGTGGAAAACAATGGTTTTAAGATATTTTGGAGTCCACAAATTCCTTCTCTCCTAAGTCTGTTCCTTGAACTTCTCATCTGTGTTCGTACAGCTTGAAGCTGGTATGCAAAATGTGGACAGATTTTTAGCAGAGGTCTCCCCAGGGGAGTCAGAGGAGAGGAGGAGTGGAGGACCTTTCTCTACGCCAGGGCTAAGAAGTGTGAAGTACACCTGTCAACTGGTAGCTGCTAAACTAACGTTTTCATTTCCCTGTGTACAACCTTATCTTTACAGACAGGTGTTTATGTGTTGGGAAGAAGGGCTATTTTTGGCTCTACTGTAGCAGAGCCTGGAGGTAATGAGTTGTGTGTAGTAAATCTTGCTTACTCTATAATTTCCACTACATTTCAAATTAGGGGCCTAAATTAGGGTTAGTGTCAGGCTTGCTCTTTTGGTATGTCCTAATTCTGTTGTAAAAGCACATAGCTAAGGACTTTAATATGTTTTAGATTCAGTGCTTGTAAGTTATACTAAACTCCCTAAGGGAGCCAAAATAACTTATTAAAACCTTGCAAATGTTTTTGACTGCTGCATTCTATTATTTTCTATTCCAGTGGTAGCTTACAGCCTCTGCTGCTGATGGGCGGAGGAACACAAACCTCCAGGGCCCATTAGACTTAACTTGTTTACTGCATTGATATCTATATGTTAAATGACAAGAGAGTTCAGGTTATTGAATAATTTAAAATTCAGCTCTAATTGGTGTCATATGACCTGGAAAAGGCCATGGATGACGCCAGGAGCATGCTGTGAAATTCTTATAAATAATTCATAAATTAGATCATTCATTTGCCTGGATGTCTTGTTAAATGCAGAAGTTTGTAAGTAATAACTGATGATATAACACCTGTAAGTATTTAGTTCATATGCTGGAAGGTAATCTACCTTGATGATCTTCTAGCAAAACCTGCCAGAGTCTGAGAGTTAATTGCACTAGGGAGAATGCACTACATTTATTTGGGATGGGGCTTTGGCAGGGCGCACTGTGCAGATGTTGCATTACGCATTCTCTATCAGCTAGACAACTATTCTGTGTATGCCCATGTTAAAAATGCAGCTCATCACTCTTCTGCCCTTATTTCACATGAACTCCAAATGCACTGGGAAATGGTAGTGACCTGCTCTGCTCACAAATAGTATAGTTTTTGAAATATTTATCTAGGTCTTGAACTGCTGATTCCTCAGTAAAATAAAGGGCAGAAGTAAAAAATTGAAGTCAGAAGATTGTGATTTTTGGGTTTTATAATGTTGGCAGCACACTGAATGTTAAGTTAGACCTGGTGCTGTCAAGATTAGTATATTTTCTGTAGTGCAAACAGCTCCGATACAGTTTTGTTTCTGAAAGCAAACATGTTTGCATAATCGTAGTAGTTGCCCATTGCATTGCCAGGTGTAGCTGACATTTGGGTTTACTGGGCACTCTGCTTCCAAGACCTCTAGGACTGACATCTGGACATCTTCACCTCTCCATGCTCATTTTATTTCAGGTGTCTTGGAACATCCTATTATTGATGGCTGCTTCATCAGGCAGCGTAAAGCGAGTTTGCTGCTTTGAAATGGAAACATTTGTTAGAGAATATCCACTTGTGTAGCTAGAGAGAAGGCTGGCATATTTATGAGCACTAGATATGCACTTAAAGCTGAGTGCCACCAAATGCTCACATGCCACCCTGAATGCAGGGTTTCTGTGCACCTGGCATCCCAGTTCAAGCCCTCTTAACAAAGAGGAGAAAAAAAGGGAAGGCAACACAAACATAGGAGGTGTTCCTCTGCTGTCAGCTAACAGCTATAGATTTGCCTTTTTGTGATGTGATCCTAGCTTTATTTATCTATTTTTTTTTTTTTTTTTTTTTGCTGCACCTGTTCAGGATATGGAGTTCAGTGGGTTTTTACGGGGAAAAATATGGGCTTGTGACTGTCATTTGCATGTTCTTTCTTTCAGCTGAGACTGCTGGTTTTGTTCAGGGGAACGTGGCAATCATGGCTGTACATAATCTCTGCAGAAAACAATGCTTTATTTTTCTGGCTTGAAAAATGGTCAGCTAACCTTCTGCCTTCTCTGCTGCATTTATCCTAGCTCCTGCGGGAGGCAGTTGCCGAGCTGCTATCTAAGCATTTTGTAATGACTTACTAAGTTTCTTATGGTAAAGATTTTAATGAAAGATTATATTATTCAAAAAAATAATAGACATGGATAGTAATTTTACTTTTGAAATCTTTACATTTTTTTTACATGCATCTTGTTGGATTCTTGCAAAATCATGAAAAGAATAGCTCCTTAATACTAGTTATGCACTTCAGATACTCTTTTAGTTTGGAATAGATGGTTCTTAAAATAGCATTTCTGTTGGCCAGATCTCCTGCTTGAACTTATTTATATTATCTTCATTCTAGTGATAAAAGCATGTGCTTATATTGTTGAACTGAGCTTCCCTGAGTAGAGACCTATCCATCGGCTACGCATATGATGAGTACCAGATTTAGGATGTCTATGCCAGGGAGTGTGTTGCCCGCATCACTTGTGCCTGCCCTTGACACCCTTCTGGGTGCCTCTAGCTGTTGTGGTCTCTCTTCTATCTGTTCAGAAGATCTCATTTCATCTTTACAGATACGTTGCCTATGTTTCTTTTCTGTTAGCTGCTTCTGCTCATTCCTGGCTTCCTTTAGGCTCCCTGCCCTGTTCTGTACAGCAGAGTGGTCCTGAACTCGTGTGTTCCTCCTTGTATTGCTCCTCCACCAAGAGAAATCCCAGAGCTGAACGTCCAGCTAAGGCGATTGTGCCCAAGATACTATCGGCAGCAGTTTCAGTTCATTGCTGCTTTTACTGCATTCAAATATATTTGCAGGTGAAAACTTTAAAGTAAAGCCTGGTGCTCTCTGTTAAACTCTGACCCTGTTAACATCCATAAGAATTTTGCTGCTTGCCTTAATGACACAATTTTCTCCCCATGTGCGCGCTGGCCCTCGCTTTTATCCGCAGAGTGCATGACTTGTAGAGTTAATGCTTCTCGGCTGCTTGCCTGCATCTTTGTGTCTGCACCGCTACCAGGGAAATCTGAGCAAGAAACCAGGGTTCTTGCTGAGTTTGTGGGGTCTGATCTGGGCGAGTCCCTGAGGCCGCTGTGCGGGCCGCGGCCTGTGGCCTCGCTGGCCTCCCGGCCGGCGCGCTGTGCTCGCGCCTCGCCCCGCGCCTCGCCCCGCGCCTCGCCCTGCGCCTCACCCTGCGCCTCACCCTGCGCCTCGCCCCGCGCCTCACAGGGACTTGCTGTAAAGCCGCCCGTGTGGAACTGCACCCCGTTCCTTTGGAAGGAGCTTTAAGGAGCGAATGTGCGTTTAGGCTCCATTCCGACTCCCTCCACAGATATTCCAGGGATTGCTGTAGCCTTCGCAGACCTTCCCCGTGACTTTCTTTTTCAGTCTTTCTAGAAATCATTTGAGCTGTTCTTTTTATTTTGATATCTCTTTTTGCTGCGCGAGTGTTTCACATCTAACCAAGTCCCATTAACTCCATATGTTGCAAGGAGCAATCTGAGGTTGTTTGTTTGTGTAAGACTCCGTTAAAAGAAGTGGTGTCTTCAAACACCATACAGCAAGCACGGAAGGGCTCCACGGAGAGGAAAGCACAGCTCGTCCATTTTGGCCTGTCGTGGTTTCCATGTGTCCCACAGGCAGCATCTTTCTTCAGCTCTTCTTGCCAAAGTGCCTAATTCCTTACGCTTGCGCCTCCTTAGGCTCACGGTAGTAGATGAGTCTAGTTTTTTACCCCTCTTTTCCCACTCACCTGGCCCGCATCTTAGAGATTTGTTATGACAAGCTCTAGTCTCACATGGTCCTCCCCGAGTGCTTTTCAGTCCTTTTTTCCAGTTGTAGGTTTCAATTAAACCTTTAAAAGAAAACACAAATTTCTTAAGAAAATGCTGGCTCGCTTCTGGCTTGCCAATGGTTATTTTTCCTTTGGGATTAGACCCTGCAAGGTACTGAGAGCCCACTAAAGACACATGAGATTGGAAATGGTTGTCATTGTACCTGATGCGACCTCCTTCATCTAAAAGAACAAAAAAACCCCTTCATGCTATGGCATTAATGAGAATTTTCCCCCCTACAAACATACAGTAACTGTGAAATAACATTGAAGTTTCTCTGCCTTGTTATGAAGTATTTAAATGTCAGTGCCATTTCTGAGACCATCAGGGCAGTTTTAATGGCAGTCGAGGTCAACAAATGCTAACTGGTACCTCTCTTTCAAGGCCTTCGGGGACTCCTAATAGAGTCTTAGCCGTGAAGTTAATTTGCGATTTGGACCTTTATTCTTAAATCTGGTCCTGATGATTATTTTGTGCCATTTTTGTTCATGTGCTTAGATTTCTTATCAGTTTCCTGTCTCTTCGGTCAAAAAAACCCAAATTACTAAATAAATTAAAAAGAGTTCTTTCATTTTTTTCTTTTTTTTTCTTGCCTGCTTTTGTTTACGGGCTGGAGGAAAACTAGGTATGTGCTTTCTGTGGACCTGTTCTGTCAGCTCTAACAGGATCCTTTAAGAATACCCTCACCATATCTCCCACCATCTTCTGTCCTGGGCATTTAAAAAACTAGACATCTTGAAACCCTTTTTGAATTCTGTTGTTCCCCCCCCCATAGTATCTTTGTAAAAGCAGGTGAAGTGGGATGTGGGAGGCAGAATGTAACCATGGGATTCTCTTACTTTCCTTTTCCTGTTGCTGGTCGTCTCTGTGTGTTGTCTAGTTTAGATTATAAGGTCTTTGTAGCCTTTACTTGTCTAGAAACAGTGCAGAAAAGGATGGCACGCTACAAATAATAAATAACAAAAGTCTGTCTTTTTGGCAGCATGTTGCATTTCTGCGCAGTTGCCCTGCCAGCCCCTCTGACTTGAAAATATTTTCATGTCCTGCACTTTTCACCCAGTCCATGCACCTGACTTTCCTCAGACATTTAGTACTGACATTAATGCAAATGCCTCCAACTCACGGGGCCCTTTGGGGCAAGACATGACATCCGTTGCTTTCTGTCATAGGGTGGAGAGGTGTGGGGTTATTTTTTGTGTCCACAAATCTGGGAATATTAAAATATCAGTATTCAGGTGCTAATCTACATTAATTCATATTCTGTGAAGTCTACAAGAAACTTGTAATTGGGTGCCTTGAAGGGCAGCAGAGTATATTTGGGATTTGTTTATTTATATATAAAAACAAGTATTTAAATAATACATATAAACATCGCATAGATTTGGGTTACATCTCTCTTCTAATCCTCACTGAGTGCTGCCTTGCATTCTTAAGTTCTAGGGGTTTGGGGCTTCCTGGTTTTCTTCCACTGTGTGTGGGCAATACCTGAGCATTTTGTAAGCGTTTTGAGTGTATAAATAGTGTTTTTCTACCCATCACCAAATTTCACTGCTGCTGAGGTGCTTTAGCAGTCTTTAACTAAAATTTAAACCTAGTTTATCTAATTAACAAAAAGATTTTTGTCAGAGTTGGGAGAGTTTAAAATGAGGACTATTCAGCTTAATGCACAGATCTAGAAACAGGAAAGCTAGTGCCTCAATCACTGTCATTCTAATGCGCACAGCAACTCAAAAGCTTGACTGCCTAGATGAACCATAGTGCCAAGATACCCCAGCATGTAAGTAGGATTTTGATGTCTGTTGCATAATATCCACAAGTATAACAAAACCACTAAAATTTCCTTGCGCTGGGTTGACAAATGTGAATTACGCTTGCTTTCTTTCTTCAGAATTTTATCAGAGTGTAATCACTTGCCCAGCTTAATTGAAAAATCACTTACGTTTATAGCAGAATTTAAACATGTTTTGTATTTAAATGACAGCTTTTGATGTACAACCATTTTTTACAGAAAGTAGTTGGTTTTTATCTGTGTTTCTGTAAAGATATTTCAAAAACTCTCATCAAATTTCCAGCGGTAAGTAATATCCCATTCAGTGCAAGGTGAAATGTTTTACATCAAATCTCCTGCTGTGTAATGGCCAATCAAAGAGTATTTATAGTGTCTGAATGGATTTTTTGGCTCGGTATTCAAAATTAAACATTTTCAAACATTAACATTTAATGTTTTTGCCACTCTTCAAGTTGATTTTATGTAACCCTAGATGCTCACAACTACTTGATACTCAGAAGTGACTCATTTTACGCTGAGGATCCTGCAGGCAGTAGTTTTACATTTATTGCACTTGTGTAGATGGAATGAAATGTAGATTTGATAGCAGGCTTGTTTTTGTCTTTTGATAAACGTATTCTCAAGTTGGGCTGTATGTCTGCGAGCACGATGTAGCAAGTCTAATTCTGAAAGAGCATGTTCACCCTATGAAATTAATGGGCAGAGATTTACTTTTTTAATTCACCAGAAGTTGTTCCTCTTGTTACAGGTATCCTGTAAGAAGAGCTCATGCCCGCAGTGGTGTTTGGAGCTAAATGGTTCCTATCTAGGTATGATACGACCACAAACTGCTTATAAAAACAGCAGTGCATCTAAGGCTGGAAGCCCAGGCCGTGCTGCATTGTCCCAACCTTGCAGAAATAATTGTGACTGTGGGTCTGAAATCCATCATAGCCATCCGGAATGTCTCCAGGAATGTCCAGTAGACAACAGCTTGCACAGAAAGTGCAATAACGTGATTTCCTCAAGCAAGCAAACGAGCCCTCACCGTGTAAAACCAGCCAAGCCAACAGAGCAGAAAGGAAACGAATTGCAGAGCCTCTGCCCTCAGCAGAGCAGTCACTGCTGCACCTTTAGGCAGGCAGGGAGCCCAGGGAACATCCAAGAGTGCCACCTGGCCAGCCCGGTGCCTGGGAGACAGTCTGGACCCGCTCACCACGTCAGTGGTTATTCCAGGCTCTCCCGAGGTTCTGGGCGAAATGACAGTGCATATGCTGGGTCCGAAGAAACAGAGGAAGCTAAAAGGCTCTCTGAAGAAAGAAAACAGCAGCTGCTTCTGCAGAAAATGGAGCTGGAAGTTGAAAAGGAGCGGCTCCAACATTTGCTGGCGAAGCAGGAAGCAAAACTACTGCTAAAACAACAGCAGCTCCACCAGTCCCGTATGAATTATAACAGGTGATTTTTGAGATTGATACTAATTTTAAAAAAATCTAAAAATTCTAATAAAGCTGTAGACATGGGCAGCAGTTAAAATGGGGGAATGAAACAAATTTGTTCTAATAATGATTTAAAGGAGAGGATGCTTTTTAGTATATTAGAGTATACTGTTGGGAAACAGCAGGACAACTGTGGAAAGCAGCAGAGGAAAACAGTATGTGGTAGAAAAAGGTGGAAGAAAAGCAGTGCTAAAACACTAGGTAGGAAAAGAGCAGTAAAAAAAATGAGACTGATATTAGTGCAGGCACTTTTTAAAGGATTGTGGACATGAGGCAAGAAAGCACTGTGAGCGTGGAGGATGGAGACGGGGCATTTCCTCTCCTTTCCTCAGAGATGAGTTCTGAAATTCTGTGTAGGGTCTGGGAGCCCTGTCTTTTACAGAAACAGCTTGTTCTGTATGGAAAAAGAAGGCAGCAAGGACATGTTCCTTGCTTCTACGTTTGTGCAAGAGAGGATGCCAAGACTGAGGCACAGCACATGCTTGAAACGAGAAGGGAAAGGCAGTAACCATAGAAATAGAGACTAGCTTGAAAGGCGCTCAAGTTTCTTGCAGAAGGTGAGATAAAAGTTTCTTGAAAATGTAAATGGTGACTGGTGATAGAGAGGAGCTGATGTTTTGTATCACCTCACGTAGGTTGGGGAGGAAGGGAGAGAAGGGGAGAGCGTTAAAGCCACAGAAGGAAGAGGTGTGTGAGCCAGTGTAACGTAGCTGAGTACAAGAGTTTCCACATTAGGGAAGGAAAACAGTGGGGAAAATCTTGTTTTTTTAGAAGAGGCAGTAGGAGGGTTTCAAAAGAATGCTGATTTAGATACTATTTTAATATGGTAACTGCTTACAGCATCCCACAAGAGTCTGCGTTGCGTGACCCACTTCCTACTTACGCGTAGTATAATCACCAGAGGAATATAGCGCTTTCTTGTGTCTTAATCCCAGCCCTCCAGCTACTTTCCAAACACTAAAAGAGGATGCTGAAATTGAGGCGGTCTTTAATATGCCTTTTTGGGCTGTGTCTTAGATGGAAAGGAATGTGTTTACTTAGCTTGGAAAATGCCTGTTTTATCAGAGGCAATCACAATTCTGTGTGTGTTGGAAATGGCTGAGGTCACAAACAAAGGATTATGACTTCAGGTGATAAATAAGCAGGAACAGATGGATTCTTAATCATCAAATACCTTAATTCTAGGCATGCGTCCCTCTAATGAAAAACAAGTAGAATATGAAGGACATGCAGGCTGAACTTTTTTTTTTATTTCCCCTTAAATGGATCATTTTAAGCCTTCTGTGAGGCATTATCTGCCCCCCCCACCAGAAAGGAACATTAAATATCTCTACAGTGACATTCCTGTTAATGTCATTGTGTCTATTTTGTCTATTTTTTTTGAAAAATCGCATGTTTTTCAGAGCTGTAGTTGCTTTAAGAAGTGCTTTGAAAGGAAATCATGTGTGATCACTCTTGAGAGCTCAAGTTGTGTTCGTGCCCACTTTCCAGAGGTGCAAATAAACCATTTTTGTCATGTTCTTTCCAAGAATATAAAATCAACTAAAATATAATGTGCTTGCTCTTAAAATATATATTTTTATATGTATCTATTTTATATATATGTTTATTTAGAAGTAAATGTTTGGTATTTATGGGTAGATCTCTTCAACATCACAATTCTGTTTCAGTTCTAGCTGTAGGATAACTTTATGCCCTACAGACAACAAAAATTTGTTGAGCTAAGCTCAGATACCTTTTGCCTCCTTGTCAGGAGGCTTTAATCTAGTTCATCTCTTACCATCATTGATAGTTAAAACCAAAAGCACAAAATGACAGCAACAAAAATGCACATTCCAAAACTAAAAGTATATATTTTTGACTGACATTCTACATTGATAGAGTCCTGTTTAAGGACTGCTGCTGACAGTATTGTCATTGAATCACAAGCAGTAGTTCTGACCGTTTGCAATTATTGGCCACTAACTCTTCTATTTAGCAAGAATATGAACTCAGTCTTTTTATTTGGCCACAATGCATCTTAACTGCATTGTAATTCCCCACATTTCCATGCTTACCTCAAGTGAGCAACTTCAGTTGCTTTTTCTCTTCATGTGACAAAGCTGCTCAGCTCTCAAAAAGAGTGATGTTGGGTGCAGGGAAAGGGGCACTCAACCTACCAGAATAGATGGAAATTCTAGAAATGGCAAAATATTGTTCCTTATTAATAGAGTTGCATCTGGATGAGTCCTGGAAACAGGATTTTTATTCAAATAAAAAAGAAAGCTATTTTATTGCCTTCACTGGGGAAAAGGATGTTGTTCTCCATTAAAACTGATCATCATCTGTGGGCCCACAGTTTTAGGAGACAGACCCATCTCCTGCATTTTATACAGCTTTCATGATGCCTTTGTGCTCAGGTGCTGCTGGAGCTGTAAGCTGGGCCGAACAGGAGTGTTTGTTAATGGATACTGTGACCAGGCACTCCAGGGAGCAGGTCTTTTGAAACCAGGAAATTAAATTCTTCTAATCCTTTTTTACCTAATGGTAGCCCTCAGATGTGAGGTGTTGGACGTAAGGCACCTTTCCAAAAGACAAGTACTTTTGAAATTATGAGAACAGTTGGGAAAGCTTCTGCATTTAGCATGATTAAATGCCTTGTTCCTGGCCACACAACCTAGCGTTTTGTGGTGAGTTCCCAGCATGATGCTTTCACCAGCTCCAAAGCCAGTTATCTCTGCTTTTGCAGGCTGAAAGGCCGAGAACCTGGTTTGGAAGATCTTCCCATTGGTGAAACACCAGGAGAACTTGCTTTGATGATGAATGGCACCGACATAGGATTAAGGTAATTTTTCTCTTTGCTTTTAAGTCTTTCAGTGTCAATCTGTCTTCTTGACTCTGTTATTGAGTGCACAGTCTATGTGTTTATATGTTTGCTTTTTTCTCCCAAGATAAGATAAAATACTTTGGCTCTTGGGTTTGAGTGTCAAGTGCTGAACTCTTCTTACACGAGATTTGGGGTTTACTTCCTGTAGTGGTCTTTGATTTTGTTTGATATCTTGTAAGATACTGCCCTAGCTGTCTGCAAAGTGAAGTTCTCACAAAATGTACTATTCTCTTCATATTTGTTATTTATCATTTAAGATGCGAATGTCTCAATCTTCGTTTGGATATGAGGTAGCTAATATATTTATTTGCTTTAACTCATAGATAGAAATGATTACAAATAAGTTGCCCATGAAGTTTTGTTATGACTGTTTTAGATGTACGTTTTAGATTAAAAATCCTTTACTGCTGTGGAGTTCCATGCTCCATGCTTTTTAAAAATCCAGTGCTGCACCTGTGCTTCAGAGTAATCAGAGCAAACTACCACTGAAATAAATGGGAAATACTGAGTTAAGCTAATATTTAGTTTTATCTCAATTTTGCATGCTATTAAACTCTCATATGAACATATTATTACTGTTTTCTTTATTATACCTTGTTGTATTTCCTGCTACCACCAAGAGAAGATGCTGGCATATTACAAAAACAACAAATGAAAAAGGGGAATTATAAATGCTTTTTTTCTCTCTTCTGGAAAAAGTTACATATTCTTGTTCTGTGTTTTAACTCTGGTGACTCAAGAATTCCATCTGGTGAACAAGAAGTGTAGTTGAGTGGCCCCTTCCTTCAGGACAAGGGAAGTCTTTAAAATAATAAGCTCTCCTCTCCACTTCTGTTATGAACATACGGGAAGAACTGTTAATTTATTTATAAACTGAGGGTCAAGCGGTGTCTTTATCTTTCTTTTTAACCTCAATTGGTATTGACTTTGTTTGGGGATTTTTCTTTTTGAGATTTCTTTCTGAGATTCCCTTTTCAGTGAAAAGGGAAAGGTCGTTGTCTTTAGAACAACACGAGTTGTTGGAATTTTTGCTGCTTAGGTGCGCAGCTGCGAGATGCAGTCCTGGCATAATCCTCACTGTATTATAACTTCTTTTTTGCTTTATTTTCACAAAGACTGCAGTGATCAACATTTCATCACTAACGAACGAAGCTTCATTTGTTTCATGTGCAGCAGCACTGAGCGCCTTAGAGGGAAAATGGAACCCAGAACATCCGTAGGGCTTCTTGGTGACAGTTTACCAAAAACCTACAAAACACTATATAGCCTAGGAGGGAAAATGAAGGAAACCTGTGCCGTTTGCAGAATGAGAATTCCAGATTTCCAAAGGTTCCCCACCCGCTCTGCATTCCCCTGGTTAGACTTGGTGTAATTTTTCAAAGTTAGAATGAGTTGGTGCGGTCCCAGGCTGCCCTGCCAGCTGGTTGCAAAGTTTGGCAGCAAAGCTCTTGGAGGTTTTTTTTTTCCTGTATACCGCCTTCAGTTTTGCAAAGGTTACCAGATGAATGCTCTGTAAATAATTTACTCTAATGTGAGGCTGAAAGAGGCTAAGGAAGACAAGTCCATTTGTCTCTCTTATGCATTTGAATATGTAAGCAATGTTTTCTTCAGTGTAGAGAGCGGCTGTGCAAATGTGTGGCTGGGGCTGAGAAAGGAGAAAGGGATGGAAAGTCTGTATCATCTTTGAGCATTTTTTTCCTCTTTTCTCTCTCTTTTTTTCTTTCTTTTCCTCCCCCCTTCCTATCTACCTTCTGAAGGGTCTTTGTTGCAGCAAACGTATATCAGAAACATAGGAGAAAATCAGCCCTCTCTGACTTCCAGCTCATACATGAAGCTTATAAAGCAAAACTCATAGTATGACACTTGCTTTGAATCTTCAAATTAGCAAAAATTAGTCTAGAAATATACTAGAATTTAAAAGGAATTGGTGAAAGTCCTAAAAATATTAAACTTGCTGAAGTGAGGTACTGGAGTTTAGAAGTAAAATAAATAATATAATCAAGAACTGAAAAACATAGGGTTTTTTATAATTAACAGCTCATTTTGAGTTAATTATCTACAATTACGAAAATCTAATTGCAATTTATTCTCTACTATCTGTGGGAAAAATTGTAAGCAAGGGAATGTGCATCACTGGCAGGCATAAATGCTATAGGATGGGTACAAATAATAGAGAAGCCCTTAATGAAAAACAAAAAGCAAATAGGAGTGTGCAGCTGTGCCAGGCTATTGAAAGGTAATTGTAGTCAGAAATGAGATATGTACTTTAAAAGGCATCTTGTCATCTCCTGTAGGGATTAATTTTTTGCCTGCTTGCAAAAAAAATACAAAAAATCCATGAGCAAATACAGAGCAGAGCTTGATCTTTGTTTCTGTTTTGAGTCGTAATAAGCTGATTTGTGAAAGGGGAAACTTTTATTGGGGGGAATACTTCAGATTTTAGCCAGCTTTGCTGCTTTCTCTTCCCTGTGCCCCGCTGTGGTTCACAGCCCTCGTGCGAGGTGCAGCAGGGGTTAGCGGGGATGGTTTCCAGCACCTCGGGGTGCCCCTCAGCAAACCCACCACAGATGTCACAGAATCCCAGAATGGTTGAGGGTTGGAAGGGACCCCTAGAGATCATCTAGTCCAGCCCCCTG
>JAVCKT010037137.1:18844-29092 GCA_032273925.1 Rhynchotus rufescens | reverse complement strand
TTTTTTTTTTTCTTTTTTATTTTTTTTTTTTTTTTTGAGTACACGATGTTTTCAAAACAAAATCTCACTTTCATCGTGAGGAGAAGCTGCTTGTAAGTTATTGCTCACTGTCATATGCTGTAGGCTCCAGAAGGCAGGATGGAGGGGCTATGCACTGTAACTACTGCCCACTCTTGTGCATGCACCTGAAAAAGAAGACTGGTAAAGTTCTGCTCCAGATCCTCTGAGAGATCCAAGTGTGGATCCTTTCCCACATGGCTGTGAAGACAGAAAGTGGTCCCTGGGGAAATGTGTCATGGACAGTTCGGCAAGCAGTGCAGTAACAGCAATCAGCCTCTGCAGAGAGTGAAACCCACCCTCAATGACAGTCACCTTAAGAGCTGCTGTTCAGGTCAGCTCATAGGGACCAAGGAGGAGAATCTAATTTCTTAGCAACACTGTGGTGGCATCCCAGTTTTAGATGTGCTCTCCACTTGCACATAAAAACCCTATACATGCCATGTGCTTCATGAAACCTAAGACATGTGAAATATGATGATGATCACAGCCTAGATGAGGGATGCCAAAGCTAGTCTGAAGAGTCCTGGGTCCTAGCCAACAAGTAGCTTATAACATTCAAGATGAACAATTATCCAAAGGCAAATCAGTGCTGTACAATTTCTAGCAAGATGTCAGGCTATCATTTCAACACTAGAAAAACACCACCTGCATTGTTAGCTCACGGTAACAATGTTTTCACATTCTTTACCTTTTTAATGGAAATTCCAATCTGCTTTTTTTTTAATGACTGTATTCACAGAGTACTGCATTCAGTGCATGAGTACCTACTTCACAGTTATATTCCACCAGTCATCTCATTCCTTGACCTGTGAGCAGCGCTGCATACAACTAAACATATCTCACTTCTTGAAGTCCTGTCTCATTTTTGTTTTCTAGTTCCATCTTCTCCTGCTGCTTTTTTACCTCTGTAATCATTGGGTGATTGCATCCATGTATAGGACCTACCCAGCTTTCAAGGGTTCCCTTGGTGCTCAGCGTCCAGTCTTCCTTCTGTCTCCTCTTTTATTTGGATCCATCACAGAATAACACAATCTCCAAAATCAAATTTAAATTCCCACCTCTACTACCATCACAGATTGCCCTCTGTCTCCTTCTACTTGAGCTAAAAACTAGGTCTGTCTCTCTGACATCTCCTTGGGGCTGTCTAGCCACCAGTTTGGGGTCATAAAGGCAAGTGCAGAAATCTTAATTTTCACCCCAGTGCCTCCCTGTTGCCTTTTAGCTCCACCACTGTGGATGTCCCCATGCTGCCTGTCACTCAGCCTCCCAACCTGGACATTTGCTCAGATCACACTCCAAAGTCTCACATTCAGGCTATGCCTCTAGCAGCCGTTCCCTCATAACATCTCTAAATAAACGTGACCTTTCCTCTCCTGCCTTGCAGCCAAAACTTTCGTCCAGCTTCTCAGACTCCCTGAATGACTGCAGGGACTGTCCTTTCCTCTGGTGTTAACAAATGCAGTCTGGTTCCACTCAAACACATCTTTGCAGGATTCAGATGAAAAGTTCCCTTTCCTAGCCCACTGCTTTCAGTCATCCCTCCATATCCTTCCCTCTGATATCCTTTCTTGATCACTTCAAACATATGTTGCACATAGTTGCTTTTGCAGTCCGTCTTCACCCACCCTCTCCATCATCTGTCATGCAGCTTGGAAAGGTTGCTTCTCACCTCCAATTGGCCCCTGGTGCCAGTCTTATCTCGCCCACTTGTTCCATTTTCGAACAAGCTATCTTTGTCTTTTTCCCATATTGCTCTTCATACCCTCTTTCACATCTACAAAGCTATCTCATCATACTCCCCCAAATCCCTTCCTAAATCAAACTCTGTCATGATGTCTGCAAAAATCATAGCAATTAATCTGCTGGCTCCTGCCTCTCACTCTGACCCACATCATCTCATTATTTCCTTACATCTCACCTGTCTTATGCATTTCAAGCCTTATACCTGGATAGAAAGCTCTCTAAAACAGCGTCTGGCTTGCATTCTTTATACATTGTACCTAGCGCTATCCAGCACCCTGTCACAGCTTAAAACTAAAAGTGACACTGAAAGTACACAAGATAATAGCATGACACTTTTCCTAAGTGGAAAAAACAGTACTTCAGATTTCTGTGAATTAGGATTCTTATGCCTCACATCATGATTACATGTATCATGTATACATGTGCCTATACAGTGACAATGTACATGACAATGATGATGCTGATGATGCTACGCAACGTACACGACAGTGATGATGCAGGCTTTAATAATAGCTACAGGATATTACTGGGACATGCAATATTGCATGCATATGTCTGTATTCATGTTCATTTGTGCAGAGATTCTGTGCTTTCCTGTTAATGACTCAGAAGAAGGAATATGGAAAGGACTTGATTCTGCTATCCAAGGGGAAAAAATTAGGCAGAGATAGGAGGGGATGGGTCAGGGGCAAGCAAGAATAAATAGCAAGAAATTACCCTTGGATATTAGAACATATAATTTCATATTCCTAAAAATGAGAGGATTTCTGCCCAGTCATATGACTGGTAGAGGCATCTGTCACTTCACCAGAATAGCAGTCGTCTTTTGGATGAGGCAGGGAGAAAACAATTTGTGGGAGGAAGCTTGTTCTTTCAGCTTGTGCTCAGGACAAATCAGCCATCAGTCGCTCACTTCTGCTAATGCTGTCTCTTTGTGCAGCAATAATCCGTACTGGCCTTCCCATCCCGGGCTCACGTCTTAGGACTTCGTCCATAGCATAACCAGACACCAGGCTCATCACTGAGGACTGAATTCCGCTGCCAGCCTATATAACTGCCTCCACTCCCAACTGGCCCAAATTGGACCAGCCCTAGAGCTTTGCAAGGCAGAGGCTTTTCCCAGACTGTTATTTCTCATTTAAGACAGCAAACATTTCGGCTTGTGACAGCCTCTCGTCAATCCGGCCACCTGGTGTCTTGCATCTGAAATGCTAACCAAGCCGGGGAGTCAGGCTCTGTTTCCTTTGCCTGCTGTTCTGCCCTGAAATAACAGGTCTGGGCTGGCAGGAAAGGGTAGGGGAAATAATAATCCGTCTCCTCAGTCATTTGATGGGCCCTCCTGCTGCTCTCATGTCCATCAGCTTCTCGGCAGGCAATCACAAGGCACTTAAAGCCTTTGGTCCACTCTTTCACTTTAAACTTAATCTGTGTAAAGCATCCCCTGAACTCTCAGAGCCCGAAGGCCCTTTAGACGGCTCCCTACAAGGAAGCTGGGGAAAAATGCCACAGGCAGAGCCGAGGCGAACATCTGATCTGCTCCAAGTCCCGTCCGAAAACAAGAGTGCCCGCCAAGGAAATTGAAGTGCAGAACTGGCTCTGACGTTTCTTGAACAGCAGAGCATCCTGACAGCATGAATAAACTCAGAATCTGCCTAAAATCAAATACCAGGGTGCATTTGAGCAGTGCCCACCTAGCTTTGGAAATGATATTGTTTTTTTCATCAAAATGCACCTCTGCCATCTTTTCCATTTGTGCTGAGGTCACATTGAAGATGAATTCACGCCACTGAGCAGAAGAGAGGTGAACTCAGGCAAAGATCACACATCATGTTTCCTACTGATTCAACATTAAAATGGATTTTGGAAGGAGATCTGGCTATAGTTCTTCATCTGTGCTTTGCATTTCTACTTTTCCCTATGATTTGCATTCCTCATTTGGACTTCAATTCCCATCACACACTGTAGTCCTCCCTTGGGTCAGCTGACTGTCACATTAACATCTCCTGACTCAAGATGAAACCTCTGTTTGAAAGACTGGAGTTTCCTAAGGGATGGAAATTCTTATTTGAAACAAACCCTTATTATTTAGTCTGCACTTGCAGTTCCAAAAGGAATTGGCACAGAGATTGATTTTATGCACTGATAGCCAGGGAATATGAGAGTTTCTGGTGCATAGCTTTTATTCTGGATGTAGAAAAGTACATATTGTTTACTCAGTATATAAATAAGATATTAACATCTCTCCAGGAAATCACTGGACTTAATGCAGTCATAAGCAAACAGTAGAAAATAGTGAACTACCTCTTGTCCCTAGAAAGTAAAGTTTTGGGGTATCTTTGCATTTCACAAAACCTCACTGGTAAATTTTAAAATAGCTGTTCAGGCTTCTCATGAATTTTTGCCCTGGAGTTGTAAAGGAGCCCTTCCTGCCAACCTGCCGGATGTGTTTGTTATTTTCAGCAACTAGATTCTGAATACATATTTTCCCTTTATTTGTTTGCAGCTGTAATCCCCAACAGCATCTAAATTGGATCCCAAGGGTCCAAAGCACTGTCTGCTTCCAGAGACATGTCAAGTCTGGACAACTCTAACAGACATACATCTGAGTACCAGGTATATTGTCTCTCAATCAGTTTTTGGTAACATTTTGAATTTATGTTATCCAGGAATAACATGGCTATCTATGTGAGAGAGGGAGACATTCCACGTAAGTACTCAGTGTTCAAAAATTAATGAATGCCATTGATTGAGTTTATCCTAGTAAATTAAAAAAAAAATCCAGCAATTTTTTGAATAGAAAAGGTACATTTCCTTACATGTACATTACCATCTGGTGTGGAGATATATTAATATCTTGCAATATTTAGGTCATAAATCAAATCTAAGCCCTTATTGCACATCCAGAGAAAATTACTTTCTAGTGACATATGGCACAACCTTCAACTTCTATAAATTAATAAAATCCTAGGAAATCTACTCAAATTCAGATATTTTGTACCCACATTTTATTTTTTATGGATGCTGTTAACCACTCACAATTTTGGAGGTCTTAGGTCAATACAGAGAGTTTATTGCAAAGCTAGAGGAAATTACCTTTCAGTGACCCAGTAGATGAACCTCAGCTCCCACCAGTCAATGAGGAGTTCAGATCTTACTGACTGTTGATATGTTCAGGATGCCAAAATTACATGCTGGGTTTATTAAAGGATTTTTAGGAGAGACGGAGTTATAGTCAGTTATGGAAATGCTTGTCAAGGGGATCGGCTTTGTTGAATTGTGTGGATTTAACATATGTCTTGCCAGAACTCCCCTGTTTCCATTCCTGTTCCTTCATTTTGTGTTTAATAGACTCTCGGTGACCTCAGAGTTCATCAGCCAAAAATCAGCATATACGGGCAATTTGTCTTTCATTAGTAGGAGTGTGTTTATACAGCTGAGTAATAAACTGCTCAGAAGGAAGTAAAAATCTGCTTTTGCAGTGTCTTCATTAACTTTTACTTTGTAAATTACACCGGATTTGTTAATTTTTCCAAAAGCTGCTTGTCTGAATCACTATTCTCTGTTATAGTAGGGCAATACAACACTGAAATCTTGCTGCTTTCAAGTAAAGTCTTCCAGCCCTAGGTCTACTAGTGGTTTTTTATCAGGCTGAACTTTGAAGTGTAGTAATAAGAAGCAGAGGAGACCATAAAGAGTATGGAGCTTTCCTGTCCCCTTGTCTACTCTAGCAACCTTTTCCCCAATCCACATAGTTTAATTAGTTATCATGCCTGTCTATTCCCCCCAACAAGAAACTTGCCCAGGTTTGCCCATTTTGCTCTCCTATCTTTTCTTGTTTTTTTTTCCACTAATCTCTCAGAAAATCCACCTTTCAATATGTTTTTTTTTACACTTCAATTTCTCATCACCATTAATTGTTCCTTGCTCTTCTTCCCAAAAGGTAAAAAGTTTCATGAAATCAAATGCTCCGAATCTAAATCTCTTCCATCTTCTGTCATTGGGACCCTAGTAATATGCCTGCCATGGTCAGCCTTTTGCATTTTTGCGTTTTTTTTCCAGTCTCACGGGTTTATTGCACAATCCTCTTCAATCTGCAGTTTACAGGAAAACATTTTCATGATATGATTTAGAATCTCTCTTTTTTTTTGTTTTCTTTCACATACATCTATATCTCCAGTTACCTCTAGCAGGCAGAGGACAGAGATCAGGTGGCTGGAATTTAAGGTTGTCAGTGTTGCTCTTGCAAATCAGAGGCTCTTTTTTAACAATATAAGCAATTATTCATCAGATATGTTCCTAAGAGGTATGGTGAGCCTCTCTGGTGAAGCTGACTAACTTTGCAAAAGGTTGTATTTTGAATTAAAATCATGAGTTCATAGGCTTGATGAAAGAATCACTGGGAAAGCTCCTACAGTTTGTGTTTTGCAGCAAGTCAGAATCTATTCATCTTAATGGTCTTTTTGCCTTAAAAACATCTGTGACTTCCTTTGTCCAGAGTGGATTTAAAGCTCAGCTCCAAGGATCTTCCCAGCTTTCCTCCTGCCCAATATATGTTGCTTTTCCTCCTCTGCCAAGCTATGTCCTATTTTTTGTTAACTCCTTCTTCCATGCAGTTTTCTTCAGAGATTTTTCAGTAGTTCAGACAATTCGTTAGATCATTGGACGGGGATCTTTATCTTGGACTTCTTTTGAAATGAGTTTGTGATTGAAACAAAATTTTCAAGAAACAAGAAAAAATTTTCTTGTGTAGAAACACAAGAAAACGAGTACTACAGCCCTTTGGGCACAAATGCTGCAACTCTAGGCTCTACTAAAATGGGAAACATAGAAGCTATGTGAACTGTTCATCTCCTGATCTTCTATTGTACCTGTGAGTGATCCTTTTCTGCTCTATTCTAAGGTAGGAAAGAGGACTCACAAGGACTTCCAGTCTAGGAAAATTATGAATTAGAAGGAGAAAGAAGAATTGCTCAGGATGGTCCATGGGGAACAGTGATCATTTTTATATGCCTCTCTAACATCTACTATTAATAACTTCCTGAGGCAGGATACTAGCCTAGATAGGCTTCTCATCTGATTGATCTGACATTTACAGCAGCACAGGAATATGAGAAGATACAATAGCAGATTGGTCCACATAAGTAATCAGATTCAGTTCCCTATGACTTTAAAATTATGAAAAAAAAAAGTATAAATGAATATAATCCCACATTCATGTCTTAATGACAATCTTTCTTTTTTTTTTTTCCAATCCATAAGGTATCTGAAGTATCTCCTGTTTGACCCAGATTCCTCTAAATAATGATTCCTTTCATTTCCTTAGAAAGGATTTTTGGCAAAAAAAAAATTCTATAAAACCTATAGATGCAAAAGGAAATCAATTCTGGGATGGAAACTCTTGTACACATATTTTGGTTACTTGGCAGTTTATCTCAGCTGGTTTTCCCTCTCCTTTTCTTTCCTCCCTTTCTAACTCCTGAATTTAATTGCTTTATCCAATTAAAGCAACAAAAGTTTAAAGAAAACAAAAAGAAAACTTAAGCTGAAAAGATTCCTACCCATGAAGTCTGCAGGAGTATAGAGTGATCTCCTACTGGGAACAGTTAGAATCCCTCACTAGGACAGACTAAAACTAGATGAAATTAAAATCAAAATCAGTATCATTATTAGGAGAACCAGGCCAAAAGAATAAGAAATGGACTGGAAATTTCAACAGTCCAAGAGTCAAAGAAAATGACAGTGACTTTCTATCTAGCATTTAACCTTTTTTTTTTAATCAGAAAGATATGGAAGAGGACGGCCTTTATTTACAGCAGAAATTCTTATGTTAATTTACTTTTGTGCTTAGTTTTTGAGGAGATTTCTACTTTTTACAGGCAAGTTTTTAGATCAAGGCAAAGGCAAAATATTCAGGATGGTATTTAAGAAAAGGGAGTGTGTGACTAATAAAGTAATTTATTAACTGATTTTCTATAATGAGGGAACAGCTCAGGATCTAGCATTGGCCACTAATTATGCTGTCTAATAATCTAAACAAACAAAGTGTATGGGGTTATCTGCTTTTTCTTGTAGTCAGCTGGGGTGCAGCTGTGTGCACCAGCTGGTAGGATCTGGGCCTGAGCTGGTTTTCAGGCTCTTTCTCTAACCTCATATCTCCTGGTTCAAGTATCTATCTTTAAGGTCGGTTTATCCCCAAGAATTAAACAGCATGTCAAAGTCCAAATGCTTTGTACCATCACAAAATCCTTTGGCTAAAAATATTTCACTACGATATTCTCCAATTACTGGACTGATGCAAACTTTCATTTAATGACATTTTAGGGCAGAACTTCTTAAGAAAACTGTGTTTTACAATGGGAAAACTTACAAGCAGCTGAAGGGTCACTGCATGCCCACCTTCAAAAACTAAAGCAAAAAAGCTTGCCATCTGATGAGAATAGAGCTGGCAGCTTTCAAACAACTCAGAGCCCTGTTATTCATAAATCTTAAAAGGAAAAAATACACATGCACACACAAAACCTTCTACCCTCCTAGAAATGCACAACTCCACCTCTCTTGCAATCTCTCCTCTCATAATTCTTCCTTCTCCCCACCTCACTTCCCCATCCTGCACTGGCTTTTGACAGCCTTAAGAAATGATAGCAGAGAGCGTGTGTTAGCTGCAAAATAAAGTCTTGTTCTATTCTTCTGATCTCTGTAATGCCATATGTAAATCAGCCAATTGCCTTTATTAATGATTTGTAGACAGCACTGTTTGAACAGAATAGTTTTGCTTTATCCTAGGAAAAAAAAATGAAAAAAAGAAAAAGAATCTCAGCTCCTGGAGATCAATTTCTGCTGGAATCATTAGGTATTTGGTACTTTTGGAGGTGTTGGGCTGATGGCCCATGTTAGATAATCCCTCAATCCCTAAATCATTTCACTGTAAACATAGTCTTTGAGTAACAAAGTTAGCCTTGGGAATCTGCCAGTGTCTCGGGATGAAGCTTGTCAAACGATTTCTCCAATAGCCTTTGGAAGTATATGGCTTGAAAGGCTGAATGCTTGGCGAGGCTGGGGGATGCTGAATCAGAGGGTGAAAAGCAACACGAGCCCATTGTGCTCTGTCCCAGACAAAATCTCCATCCACCTGGGGTCACACCAGCATGCAAGGAGCTTGTGTTGACCTGTGCCCTGTGCCATCTTCTTCCCAAGAAGCAGACAAGCAATTAAGCCAGCTTAAAAACAGGAGTGGCCTTTGGCTAGGCAACATATCACATGCTGTCTTGTTATTGCTGTCTTTCCTCAGTGCAGCCCTCTGGGTCTTCGCTCCTTTCCTGGGATATAAAGCTTGCAGATCTCTGTTCATGCCCACCTCGGACTGCATGTCCATGGCCCTTTTGGCTTGGGAACATTGGGGAGATTTCTCTGAGCATTTCTCCAGCATAGCCTGAGCACTGCTGGGAAGGGGCTGCAACTTCCCTGTGTTAGTATGGCACATAAGAAATAGCTGCTTGGTGTCATACACGGCTTATGTTAAGACTAACTGTGATCTGAAAATGTAGCAGACCTCTTTTTTGAAATACATTTTATTACTTTTCTGTGTATCTCAGACTAGTCAGGACTTGTCAGAAATATCTCTTGCTTATTGGCATTAGTGAGATTGAGATGACTAACCACGCAATAGTGGATGTCAAGGGAATGGACCATGATTTTCTCATGTGAAAGCCTCCTTTAGGGATTTTACCACAGAAGACTTTGATGCTGTACAGATTACATGTTTATGGAAGGATTTATATAAAGTCTTGTTATTTGGACACACAGGCTAGAGGAGACCAGTCTAGCCCAGTTTGGTGAAAAATAAAAGAGAGAGCTTCAGGTACATTCAGTTTTGCTTCAGTTTTTTGGGCTACAGTGAGCTGATACCAGAACTGGAAGCAGTCTCATTTTCCCTTTACCTAGGCAAAGAGAATGGCACAATATATAGCCAAATGAAAGATCTTAATTTGCTTAGAGGATATGCTGTAAAGACACCTTTTATTAGAGAGTGTGGAAAAGCAGAAATTCAAGCTCTAGTCTTGGAGGCAGATTTCCCAGGGAACAACAGGAATTATCTCCATATCTCCATATTTAACAATGTAAATTTTGGACTGTGGAACACACAAATCTCTTTGATTTGTGAGCACAAAAAAATGCTTATTGTTTCCCAGTTCTACTGAGTTGGATGGGTATATTCCTGACCCTCTACATGTTGTGCATCCTCATAATATCACAGAAACAACACAGCTAGAACTGACACCTAACTAACTAACAACCAAGTTAGAGGAATAAGCACAAACAGGGCCCCAGGAGCAATAAATTCATTATCTGCCCCTTAATTTCTTTACCTGCCTTTGTGCTACTTGGTAATATCCATAACCTGCTGAAAGTTTGTCTAGCTTCCTTGTTGCTTTAAACCTCACTGTG
>JAVCKT010037137.1:6280-18744 GCA_032273925.1 Rhynchotus rufescens | reverse complement strand
CTGGTTGTCAGGGACCTAATTCTAGTTTTCTAACTTTGCCAAATCCATTTATTCCCACTGGATTTCAAGCTGATATTGTTCTTAAACTCCAACAACTCACTTTTTCCTGGGGTCTCCCTTGTCCTTTGAGACAAGGATCACATCCTAATTCCTAAACAAGCTAAACTTTTCTAGATTCTTTTATAAAACAGAGCGGGGGAAATGAGAGCCTTCCAAGTGATCTCTCTCCATCTATCCTCACTGAATTTATCTTTTCTGACCTTGAGTGACCAAAACTGTCATGCCGTACTCTCGATGTAAGAATATTAGGGCTTTACATAATGGCATTAATATCTCCCTATCTCTTTGGGGAATTCTTTGCCTAGTACATCCTAGGATATTGTTTGACATTTTCATGGACAAAACTCATTGGTGATTCACAGTCCTCCTTTGATCAGTTTGTACACCCTGATGTTTCTCCTCTCGTGACATTTGCAGAGGCTGTGTTCCCAGTCCCAACACATGTAAAATGAGAATTTCAGCATCGCACGCCAGACTCTTAATCCAGCTTTTGAGATCATCCAAATCTTCTGCTGTGCAATACCTATCTTCTTCTGCAGAGCCTTGGCCTCCCAACTTGCATTAAGCAAATTCTTGATCAGACCTGAAAAATCACATCCCAAGGTCATTCATGAAGAAATCACTAATAACTCCCTGTCAAAGAACAACTCATCTTGCAGTTTTGTTTGTTGTTATCTCTCCTTTAACTGCAAGCAGAGACTAGTTTATAAGCCTTATACTAATTCTCAGCAAAACTCATAAAGCTAATATGACTCAACTGAAATATTACACTGAAATCAAGATGGGTTAAATACATTAGTGCTCCCTTCTCTCAAAAAAAAATCATTTCCTCAGAGAAATGAGGTTAGCCTGGAACCATCTATCTTTGGAGACTGAGCTGATGAGAATTATTTCAGAATGTGTGGATATTTGCTGACAGGAATGGATCTATTTTAGGTATTTACGTAGTTCATATTGTTGCAGCATATGAGTGCATCATAGCTTGCAAAACATTTATTTCCTCCAGACTTCTCCTGAAAGAAGTGAGATGATGACCATTTTAGTGATGGTAACATACTCATGGCTGCACAAGAAGAATAGAACTAAATACAAGTTTTTGCTCACAGAGGAAGCATTTCCTAAAGGCTATGACACCAGTCATTTTATGACACCAGAATTTTAAGTCATTTTCCTCAGTATTTATTTTCCTTTTAGACTTCCTTTTGCTCAACATTGCTGTATCTTTCAGAAATGTTCACAGAAAAGGAATTTTATTTGGTTCTGAAAACAGCAATGGGTACAGCACTCTGCCTCTAAGCTGAGGCCTAATCTCTCCCGGGGAAGAGAAAGAGCACCCTGACTTCTGTTCAAAAGGCAAACTCCCATTTTCTTTTTGATTGGCCACAATATTTTACTTTTATGCAGCACCTCTCCTCCTGCTGGGTCCTTAAGCACTTTGCTGTGCATCATTTCACCCACCACTGAAATGCAGCCTCCACTGCAGGGAAAAAATGCCTGTTTGCACCTATGCTAATGGGATATTTTTTTGGAGAGGAAATAGGGGGAACAAGTGAAATTTCTGAAGGAATCAAAACAGGAAAAATTCATTTTGTCAGAGATCCTTATTGCCTCTCCCCTTGCAGAAATACAGAACGTATATCTAAAATATAAGTGAGAAAGTAGAGAATATATTACATATTGCTCAAAACACTTGCTGATAAGTGCCTGCAAGCCACTGCTCCTGCAGCGAAACAGCAGCATCTGCATTTCAGAAGAGGACAGAAATGCCAAGGGCTCCTTTGTGGGGTACACACAGCCTAGAAGGTCAGCCCAAACCGCTCCATTAGGAAACCTTTGGGGTGAAGTTGTCCTGGGGGCTGCCCTGTGCTCGTGCAGCAGGAAGCCTGGACACTCTAGCAATGTTAAGGGCAGAGGCAGTTATGATCATGAACCACAGGTGACTATTTTGGCCCAGATGTTTCTTTATCAAAGCTTCTTTTAAGCCGAGAAAAGCAGGCCCTGCAGTCACTAACATGACATCCCTTGGCTCTGCCGGCTTCAATGGGGAAGGCCTTATCCCAATGTCCTAAGGGATCTGTCACATTCACCTGATTTATTTCTAAGCCCAGCTCGTGTCAGCAGTGACGACCATTTGCCCTCTCAGCCGCTTTCACCCCGACCTGGCTGGAGGCAACAACTCTCCCTCGGAGGGCAGGTGTTTAGGAAGTGGCTTTACAGCTTTGGACACCATCAAAGCTGGCTGGCTGGCTCCTTATTGAAGTCACAGCCAGGTCCCTTAATGCGCCCACTAAAACACTGATTAAATCAAGCCTCTAATTGGTTTCCTCATTGCACAGACATAAACTTCCTCACCCTAACAGAGATCCCGGCTGCTCCAGCCTGTGCGTTTCAGGCTCGCTGCTGAAATGTCTCCAGCAATTAAAGCTTTTTGGGGTGGGAGGGGTGGGACGGGCTCCCTCCCTCGGGCTGCCCTCCGGTGGCCGCAATGCAAAAATGCAGCAAAAATGCAGCAAGAAAGCAAAAATCCGGTGTTGTCAGGACATCCCGGCCTGGGATGGCCGTGATTTCTGTTCCTCATACTCAGTCAGCTGGAGAATAGCTGTTTCCAGAAATATCAACCCTTCCTCACTTCTTCCTCTTTCCTCTGTAGCCCTTTCTTCCTGCCTGTGCAGTTTCCATAGATGCCTTTTCCCTCCAATGAATAAATATTCCTATGTTCCATATCTGTCCTTGGCCACACCACACATGCAGGTTAACAAGGGGCTCTGCAGTGCACAGATCATGGGACCAGCTCTCCATCCTATTCCTGTCCACTGTCCACCCAGGAGCAGGGAAGGCTGATGGCCAATATGAGATGCTCTGGCAGAAGATCTGTGCTAGAGTAGAAATGTCCCTTTAGAATCAGGACTTGTTTGAGGCTGCAGCTGTAGACACCTAATTGTTACAGGACCAAGCTGTGATCACACAGCATCCCTCATTCTCATGAGAGCTACAAAGGCTACTAATAACTCGTGTTCACATGTTCACAGCACCTTGGTTCCTTTCTTCCTCCTTGTCAAGTTATCCTTACTGCCATCCAACCCTTGGCAATGTTATTGCAATAGCACCAGAGAGGCCAAAGAGCCAGCTGGACCTCATTACTGGGATTGCCAGATCGGAGTTCTTCCTGCTGGGGCTGCTGGAAGTTTCCAGGAAGGATCTCAGGTTAAAGGAATGGCGTGGAGCCACCATCTTGATAACTGTTCATGGAAATAGTTGTTTCCCTTCTGGAGCAAAAACCATCTTCCCTTTAGGCCTCTCTGTTTGAAAAGGGACAACCATTAGCAAGTCCAGCTGAGCAGCCACATGGCTCTGCACTTGTCTGAACCTCCTGAAGGTCATGGCTCTGCAAAAAAACAAGGAGAATTCTGTGGGCATCAAATATTAGTTTTTATGCTCTAAAAAATCATTTTGGATCTTTACTGTAAAGAAAACAGCAGCAGTACTTCCTGCTCCTCAGGTTGATGCTGTGTAGGATACTGTCTGTTAATTCAGTGCTGGTGAGAACCACACATGAACTGTGTTGAAGCTACTGTTGCGTTAGCTGCGATCTCTGAGTACAGGTGAACTCCAGTGTACAGAGAGGGGAAAAAGCACTTAAATAGCCTTTTTTAGAAGTTGAAGGATTTTTCACAGCTTGAAAAAGTTCAAGATGTGTAAGCCCAGAACATGCCAACTTTTTTCTAGGCTTCCCATTTGTAGCTTTCCTCCTAATCTCATTTCTATCTGTTATTGCTGAGTTGCCTGCTAGGATTACCTAATACCCCTCTTTCAGCTTTGTTTCTGTGACCTAGAGACTTTCTCCTGGGAGCAGCCACCATAGACACAAGCAAACCCTGCTTGAGACTGTAACGTGGATCTAATGTGATGGGGAGAAGAGGACCAGAGTTGCAGTGCAAGGCAGAGGCGAGCAGGAGGCTGAAAGACCATGCAGATTGCAGCCACTGGAGAATATAGTCATTTCAACCATTGGAGAATATAATTATTTCAATGCGATTGGCAGGAAAGATAGATCTGGAGAAATCCCGGAGGAGTTCAGTCAGAAACTCAGCGCTATTTTAGGACCACATTTGATGTGTCAGAGCACAGGTAACAGGCACTGTTCTTATGGAGATGAGGCTGTGTGCTGGTGACTAAGCCCACCAGGTGTGAAGCTAAATCAGACACTGCTCAGAGCCAGTGTCCCATTTAATTATCCTCTAGAGGAGCAGCTTGGGCCCAGATCCAGGAAACCTAATGGACAGGAAACAGGAGATCTGAGGTCTGTTCCCAGCTTAGCCACTGAACTATGAGATGAATGTGGGCACTCAATTCCCCTTGCTATGGTTCTTCTTTGCAAAGTGTCTTTGCTGACTGGCTCATCAACTCCAGACATTTTTGCACGGTGCATGTCTCAGAAGCAACCATCACAAGATTCTGATAATGTTTGAAGCTCTTACTATTTTTTTCTTTTATTTATCTTTTGCAATGGTAAACTACTCCTAAATCACCTTACTACTAAGTTGTGCTGTAAACAGGATCCTATTACAAGAGAGAGGGAAAGGCATCTGCCATTGATGCCCAATGAAGATGATGGTGGAAGGCACCTATCATTATCCACCAGAATGCAAAGGAGATGATGTCCCTTCATCCCTGAGCCGTTATTTCTGCTGCGAGGCATGGGCTGACCCTGCTGTCAGCTCCAGCATGGTGCAGGAGGAGCAGACATGCTCTAATGTCTGGGTAGGAGCTGCCAAGGTTTCTTGGGGCTGAGCTGCCTGCCTGTTCCCAGCAGGCCCTGCTTGTCACCTTAGATTCTCTCTAGTGTCACTCACTTAACTGAAGTGGCTCAATTCCCCGCAATGTGCGAGACGGAAAGGACAGAGGTTGCTGCTGAAGCCAGCATGTCTGTTAGCAGGGGCAGAGCAGGAAGGACAGACAGTAACAAACTGAGGGTATCTTTGCTCAGCATCACTTCTGTCAGTCCTCTGAAGGGCACAGCTTGGTCTCTCATGAGACCAAGGATGCCTCATTTTCATGGGAAAGTTTAGTTTTCCTCTGGCAAGTCAGCACCACATAATGAAGGGCTAGCCCCATAACTGAGGATGATCCCTTGAGAACTTAGCCTCAGCATCATTAGCAAGGGGCAAAGAAGGTGGTCTGGCATATCTTCCTGAGAGGATTTCAAGGCCTCACGCTTGGTGGCCCTTGATCCCTGTCTGTTTGTCTGTCTCCCCTTACCTTGTCTGCTGCACGCTGGGGTTGTGGTGACTCATTCATGCCTGCCGGCTCCCTGCAGTAATTACCAGCGGAGCTTTCTGTCGTCACAGCTCTTAAGGTGAGCTCACGCTGTGATAAATAAGCTGCTTAGCAGCATGGAAAGAAATGGTATTTAAAGTTTAATATCTTTTTTTAGCGCCTTTTCAAAGGATGCTGATTTTGTGATTTGTTTGGGGAGATGCGGCAGGTTTTGTTTCCTGCTTTCCGCAGTGGGGTGAGGCGCAGGGAAGGGAGGGAGGAATGCATGTGTGCCTGTATGCGTGGCACGACAGAGCCAGGCTGTCTTCCTTCCTTCTCACTTCCCTAAGCTTTGCAGAAGTGACTGACACCCTCATTATACAGTTTAATTTCAGGCTGGCAGCTTAACTTGGTGCTGCAGCTCTGGCTATATCAGTGCTTTGCACCCATGCTCAACTGAGCTCTCAAATGAAATAAAGGATGACCTGGTACCAGCAAGCAAGGATTGCTATCCAAGTTCCCAGGGGATACTCCAGTCCTTATTGTGGGGAATAGGGACTATTAGCATTGGCGTTTCGGCCCATAGCAGAGCAAGGGGAGCGTGTGCAAGGATATGACAGCTCAGCTTTGTGCAGTTGCTGCAATTCCTCATTGTAACCCTTCTCAAAGATTCCCACTCCTAAATCTTTCAGAAAGGAGGAAAAGAACAGTGAAAAAAGAGAAGAGCCCTCTTCTGCTCCAGTCCTGTGTGTAAGGATGGCAGCTACCTATGGAGCTTGGGCAAGACTTGGGTTTCTCCCAGACTTCTTCATGAGGATGGATTCAAACTGTTACCATATTAGGTCTCCAAATGCCCCCTCCTGCACAGGGAGCAGTGTCACTGCCTTCAGATAGGGAAACTGAGGCAAGGGGAGACAGAGTGAAGTCCTTCACCCAAATGGACCCTCTCACCCTCTGCTCTGCTTGCTGGGCAATATTACCCCTTTTGGGGTGGGAACGGAGCACAGAGCATCTACCCCCTAACCAGGATGTCTGGCTTGCAAAGGCAGCAGGGAATATTTTCAAGCCAAACTGTCAGGTTTTCCTCCCAGTCTGGTAACTCGGAGGCGGTCCTGTAGGGCAGTAGATGTGCACAGACAAACCTGTGGTCAGCACAGCTCAAATCTACCTGTCCAGCATTAAGCAAAAGGGGCTGCTGCTGCTGGCATGAGGCATGCGCTGTGGTTCCAGACCTCCAGAAACCCTGGCAGATTCCAAACAAGCTCTCTAAATTCAAAGCCCCATGCATCAAGTTACCAGGAACACGTGAGCTGTTCCAAAGGCTTGTGCTGCTTTGAGTAACAATTTATAACAACAAAAGCCTCATTTAAGACAGGGACCCCTGTGGGAATGTTCCTATTCATTTCTCTCTTCTGTGGGTAATTGCAGGAGGATGACATTTAAGTTGTTTTACAAATGTGGCAAGAAAAAAAAAAAGAAAAAAAAAGAGGGGTGAAGAAAGAAAAAAAAGAAAAAAAGAAAAAAGAAAAAAAAGAAAAAAAAAGAAAAAAAAAAGAAAAAAAGAGAACAGTATGGCAAGGTTTGTAATGGGTGAAGGAGAAACTAGGCTGGCTATGAAATGCAGAGGCCACGGAGTCTAGGAGCATGGAGCAATGTCTGCCCTCAATAGCAGTCCCAGCTCAGGGCAGGGTGATACTAGCCCTGGTACTAGCTTAGGAGAGTGAAGGTGTGGACTGGAGGTGGGAAAGCTGCCCTGGTCACAGGGCACAGCCTGCCCTTGGACTGGCGCACAAGCAATGTGCACATTGGAGCCAGGTATCACAGGTAGCAATAGGGGGATCCTGATGGGATGCATGAACTTGAGAGTTGAATTCCTCTGGGCTTGAGGTGGATTGTCCAGCCCGAGATGCCGGCACCTAAAGGTGAGGAGCAAGCTATGCCCAGGGACAAGGGAACTCAAAACTCTTTCAATGTCTTAAAATAGATTGAAGACGAATGTCCAACAGCAGAACCTCTGGTACACTGGAGAAATCCCTCTGCAGGGGATAGCTGGAATTCCCCCACCTTATATGAAGGTGATGAACCCTCTTCTAAACTGCAGCTTTTCAGAGGTTTACTCCCTATTAGAGTAGTTTAAATGCATTCAGCATAATTGAACCCAAAGGGGAAAAAACAACCTTTAATATCTCATGATCTTTAAAATATAAAAAATAGATCACTTCCCTCACTCTGCAGTACCCTGGCCATGGTGACAGGTTTGAGGAACCCATAACTGGGACTTGTTTAATCCACAGAGGTGAGCAGCAGCATGTGTGTGTGTGTGTGTGTGTGTGTGTGTGCAATCATTTTAATGATCCATAGCAGAAGGGCAAGAGGATGAGGAAGGGGAGCGCCAACTGGGGCTTGCTCCTGCAATGCAGAGATAATTGGCCCTGCAACGGTAACGGCAAGCTGGCTGTCAGCCTCTAACAAAGTGTGCAAGAGATGAAGTGACACCCTGACAGGTCCTGCCTACGTCCTGGCCTGCCCTGCCTCTGCCAAACAAATGATTACAGCCTTGCTGCTGACATTCAGGAAACTAAATTGGAGGTAATGACTCTCCTGAGGGGCCTCAGATTAGGGATGGTAAGAAGGAGAGTTACAGCTTTGCACCTCACTTGGGACTTACTGTCTCTTTTCTGGACTCCTCCTGAGGAGGACACAAGCTCTTCCCAAAAATAGAATGCACAATTTGCTGAATTTCCCATTCCCCCTCCCTGATACAATTCTGTAGCAAGTTACCCATGTCAGCACTGACCTGCCAATGAAACCTGGATGCAGACATGGAATAGGGGTGAAGATCCTTAAATATCATCTTGGGCTGAATGCATTAGCCTTTGATATTCCTTTTCTTCCTGTGCTGTATCTCAAATATCTATACTCCTGTTTCCTGTGTATGTACCTTCCCTCTTACACAGGAGCAAGTTATTATGTGCCCATTGAAGGGCCAGCAAGAGAAGAGAGCATTTACATAGCTCCTACAACCTGGTGAACTTTGAGTCTGCCCGATTATGAATCTTATATCACAAGTGGTACATTGCCACATAAGAGCAAAGGGATGAAAAGGAAGCTCTCTAGGTGTCTAGTGGGTTGAACGCTTGCTGGAATGATTCAGGGCAGCTGGAACATTGTGTTAACAGTGACGGTGTACTGACACTGATCTAGATCCTGCAAGTTTCCTGGGAACATCGTGGGTCTCCCATTTTTCAATAAAGTCATATTGTTATCAGCGGACTGGGTTGCAGCTTAAACCTGCATTCTAATGGCCATTTAGGGAATTGCATTTACTACTAGAAAAAGAGAAAAGGGAGAAAGTTAAATTTGCTGATGGAACAAGAGTCCACCAAAGAATAAAACTGTTCCACCTTTTCATGATATTCAGGTTTATCATATGTAAATAAAAGAAATTATTGGAAATTGTCCATCAGGGAACTGTCCAGAGGGAAAAACAGTCACCCCAAGGATATTGCTGAAAGCATATATCAAAGGTAACTCAGAATACTTAATTTGCACTACTATTTCCTTTAACACATTGACATCATTCCAAAACAATCTCAATTGTTAGCAAACCAACATCAGGTCATATTCTGATCCAATTTCCTTCACAAGGTTATTGCCTTTGACTTCAATGGATTAACCAGTGATACATTGCTGTTGGGAGAATTCAGATTTAGCTCTCTTCCAATTACAAAAAAAAAATCTATTAGATGCAATGTCTTTGTTTAAAAACTTCTAAAACAGAAGAAAATGTAGAAGAAAATGAAAAATAATTTATCACTATAAGCAGCACAAACACAATACAGGGACTATTGTACCAGGTGCTGTACAAACACCAGCAGAACAAATATCTTAATTCATGGCAATATATGCAAAAGAAGGAACAGCTTTCAGTCCTAAACTAGTCAGAGAGCTGTTTTACACTCTGAAAACACAGCCTTTCAGTCCTTGCTTGGAAGCAACAAGCTCTCTTGCCCTCCCCCCCTCCTTTTTTTTGTTTTTTTGGGATAATCCTTTATCTTTCCTAACCCTTCCTGAAGATCTCTAAGCTCAATGAATAGTAGCATTTAGAAACCATTTCTCTGTGTAATTTGCCTGTTTGGATACTATTAAATCATGGTCTAGCGAACTTTATGAGACAGAGCCCTAGGCTTGCTTCTCCAAAAAACAAGACCTCCCCAAATAAATAAATAAATAAAAATAATAATAATAAAAAGAATGATACTGCCTTTTGATATAGTGGCCAGTGTTGCTCTCAGCTTCCCCAATTATGACCCCAAACAGCATCATCTGCACATCATCAGCAAGGCCTCTTCAAACCAAGTGGTTCAACCTGCTCAGACCTGCTTGTCTCTTTTAACCCTTTGTTTATCACAGGAGCTTGGGAAGATAGAAGAGGTTACTGTGGTCGCAGCAAGGAATTTTCCCATGATTAGCTGCCATAATGAGGCTCATCTGGGCTCTGGCTTATTTTCAACTTGGCCAGCAGCGTGCTTAGAGACTGCGTGCATACCCATTTTCTCATGTGAGCAGTCCTTTAGCAGAGTTCAGTGAAGTGACCAGCATAGCAAGTTCCCTCACCATGGGAACCATGTGGAAGTCTTGAAGTGGTAACACCTGCTAAGACTCACAGCCAAATTCCGAACTCCTGCTGTGTTTTCAGATTTTTTTTTTCCCCATCAGTGAAGCTGATAGAGGCTGAGCTCAGTTCCACCTAAGTTCCATATCTGAATATTATTATTTCGCTGTGGCAGCTAAAAGGCTAGACTGACAGCAGGCTCCATTTTGTGCTTCATGACATGCACAAACATTCATGCAAAAATATAGTAAGGGCTTCTCTTGCCTCCAAGAGCATCAGTTCACAGCCACACTTTGCCCGTTACATGGTGCTGCGTTATGACTTGCTCCTTTTTCCTCATGACAGTCCAAGAATAGTTGCCACTTTGTCTCTGTCTCTTCAGCTATCAAAGGTCCTACAGATTCATGGCTTCAGGAGTCACTCTGTCGTCTTGTTCATGTCTAAGGCTTCCTGAAAGCTCTGTCCCACAGCTGTTTTCAGGAATAAGGGTATTTCATAAGTTATTTCTGGGAACTCCTGTTCAGAGCTGTTGCTGTAGAAACAGATCACTGAAGGAAACTGCATGCCCAAAGTGGCCCCAGGGCTGGTTTTGGGAAGGCACCTTGAGACCTGATCTTTCTCTCGTGGTATCACTGTAGATATGCTTCTTTTTGGTGAAAAGACTGTTAGACTGCAGAAAACAATAACAAAAACCATTAACAGTCAACAAACTGAGATCCTTGAAGATCCTTGAGATCCTTGGAATAAATCCCTGATATTTAAGTCTTGATTTAAAGCATAGCTTTGAACCTTCATCTCCTATCTCGCTGGCTTAACCATTTCTGGGAATCTTCATCTTCTTCTGACCTAAAATTGCATCCAGCACAGAAACTTTAGTCAACTCACATGATTTGATGAAAACTGTAATTAAATAAATTCCTACTGTGAAAAGAAAGCAGGTTTTAGTCCTGCTGCACTGACCTCTTCTAGTAGGTCATTCTCCACAAGCTTCAGCATAGTTGGCTCAGAATGAGCAATAACCAATGGCCTATGAAGGACTTCAGACGAGTCCTTCCTCATTGCCATGCACAGATCACATGCAGTGCAAACCTGGCCAGAGGATGGGGAGTGGGGATCTCCACTAATTGGTTACATCTGCCTCTAATGTCCAGCTACCAGCTGGCAGGGGCGATGGCACTTGCACTGCCACCTTGGCACCGGAGCTCGATGGTTGCCATCTGTTGGTTTCCAGAGCTGCTTTTCCTAGATAAACACAGCTGCCCTATAGGGAAATCTCACTTTTCTTCCTTGTGATGAAGGAAACGTAATAGGCTGCTCCAGGATCCTTAGGAGCCAGCTTGTCCAAAACCATATGTGAAGTTATTCTTTTATTTTTTTAGGTGAAATAAGATTTCTGTCCTTCATGCATTTCACATAAGGAGAATCTGCTCCCTTTCCAAAGAACCAATAAGGAAATTATACTTTTCCACCAAAAGTTTCTCTATTTGAGAATAACAAGAAAAGAAATGAAGGTTTTTGTCTTTTATGTTTGTTTGCTTTGTTTGTTTGTTTGTTTTCTTTTTCTCCATGATCAATAATGTTGGATTTTTAATCACAGCTTTATAAGGGCATGAATTTCTCTTTCCCTCCCTATGCTACGGTGACTCATTCTGGATCAGTAATAGACCTCTGCCTGGGCCCAGTGGACTCCTTGTTTTGTCCAGACTCATCTGTTTTTGCCAATTTTCTGAAAGGCCTTGAAGTACGCAAAGAAAGAACTTTTGTTAAAGAGTGTATGTGTACATACATGCATACACACTTCTTAATAATATCAATCGATATATATAATATGTATGTATTTTTTTCATTTTCCAGATTTCATAATGCTTATGTAATGAAATATCTTACTGGAGAAAAAAATTAATAAAAAATATGAATTTTCTCCTAAACTGTTTCCCTTGAAAGCTGTTTGGGCTCCCTCAGTATAAAGGAATACCTGGAGTTATATTAGAAATTTCTGGAAGCTTTATATTCGTGTCCACTGACATTCACGGAAGTCAATCAGACCTTTCCATCAAGTTTTTCTAACAAACGAATAGCTTATTTTTATGCTCTTTGTTACAGGTTGGTTTCTTTTTTTCTGAATTTGGATAGCAGACTTCCAAATTTCACAAGCTAAGCATCACCTCTGGAACCTGCTTTATCTTTGGTGAGATAGTTGCTTCTGACAGACTGACTAATAAATATAAGGAAAATATTCATGGCAACAGGATCAAGCAGAAACAGGAACATCAGTTAATAAATAAGGCTGGTCATAACTTCACTCTCTCAAAAAAGCCTCAATTTTTCTAAATAACTTTTTTTAAAAAAGCAATTTGTGTCTTTTAGACTGCTTTTAAAAATGATATCTGCCTGTTTTAAGTATTTTAACAAAATAAGAGTTATCTTTGTTCCTTATGTTTAAAAGTATGTTAAAATAATGAAAAAAGAAAAAGAAAAAGAAAAAGAAAAAGAAAACGTAAAAGAAAAAGAAAACGTAAAAGAAAAAGTAAAA
>JAVCKT010037136.1:0-10354 GCA_032273925.1 Rhynchotus rufescens | reverse complement strand
GATAGTGATTTCTGAACCTAATAATTTGAGCTGCTGAAGGCTGTTCCTTGCTTTTAGTTCATCTGAATTATTTTTCTGCTCTGGTTTCTTATACCCTGGCCCTCGCAAGCCCATGAACACATGTATGTAGGAGAGCAAATTGACTTGGCTATGTATGTTTTTGTGCCATGCCTATGGTGGAGAGGCATGAATCAGGCTGCCCTTGTGTTAACTCTGCTGATAGTCCCATCCTAGAGAGGTAAGAGGGTAGGCTTCAGATTCCAATAGCTGTTCTGCAACATAGTTCCTTATTCTGTGGTAAAGGTACTTGAATGTTTAAGTCATGTTAAGTAATCTCAAGTTGTGGCAGGATGCCAGGAACATTTATCCAGGCAGATAGACCTTCCTTTGTACTTTGCTGGGCAGTGCCCATAAATAGATGGAGTAATTGGACTCTAACCTGATCTGCAGAAGAGCTTAATTTAAAAAAAAAAAAAAAAAACAAAAAAAAACCTTTTATTGAATGAAGTCAGTATGGGTATATGAAAGATTTTTAAATCTGTTAAATTGCTCCTATATATTTAAATGCATTTATGCATATATTTTCAAGTAACATTTCCTCCTTGAGTGTGGCTTTATGCTACCTGTTATATCTCATCTTTGGTTCTAAATTGCACCCCGTTTAATTAATTCCGTTCTGATACAAAGGGAGGATACAGCTGACTGCTCCCGAAAATGGAGCTGTGCAGGCAGCAGATCAGGCCAGTCTCTACCTCAGGTTCCCTTTGTTTGCAAACAAAACGCATGATTTGTTGCTCACGTGCTTGAGCTCGACGTGGAAGAACCTGGGTCAGCCCAGGGAATGGTCACACCGGTCCTGGCAAAGTCCTTGGGGCTGGAGGGAGAAAGTGAAGCAAAACCTTGAGAAAAGTCGAGGGTTTTCTCTCTGTGTAGTGACGCTCTGGTTGTTGGGGAGCAGCGCGATGGATCCGCTACCCAAGTCATCTCAGTATCTCTCATCCTGACCCTGGCTTCTTAAAACCCAGCACGGCTTTTCATTAGTAGTGGGTTTCATGTTATTATTATTTACGTGCGTATATACATTAATCATGACATGGCCTTGCTAATTTTTTGTTTCATTCAGAAATAAATAAATAAAGTGTGACAAGATGCTCGGAGTCCTCGAGAGAATACGTTCCCCTCTGATGGGCTAGGAACATCTGTGGACATTTTGCTGGCTTAACAGCGTGTCTGTCAGAAACTTGGTGATTCAGAAAATTTACTAGCACTCACCTAATGATTAATTAGCCTTCTCTGTAAGGAACGGAGTCTCTTCATTATGCATATTGTCACCAAGAGTTTCATCTGTTTGCTGCAACACGTATGCTGGAGGCTTAATAAGAGGAACTCCAGTAGTTGAGAAATAAGTGTTTGTGTGAGAAGAATTAAAATTCAGATGTAAATATTGAAGAAAGACCCCAGGGAGCCTAATCAATGTGGTTTCATGCTGTATTGTGGAAGGATTGTTGTATGAATGAAAATTTTGTGGGATACTAATTTTAATTAAAATTAATTGGCCCTGAATACATTACATTTACGTCAAAGACACATAAAGCTTTTTTTTTTTTTTAGACACTGTTTTATGCATCTATAATATGCTATCCTAGAATGTTTTAAAGAGAATTTCATTTGCGACATATCTTGATAGTGCTACTTGGTAAAACCTATATACTTGGTAAAACCTATATACATAAAACCTATATTCTGCTACATACCACCCTCAGTCATGGTGCTTGTGTTCTTGAATGTGTTGAAGGACAAGGTCAAACCAATGCTTTCGGGCCTAAATCAAAATAATTTATCATCTGCGCAGAGGTAGGTTAAAGATTTCATCTGGTGGGTAAATACATTCAAACGTGGCATGTTTCTTACTGAAACAAATACTTGGTTAACCATCACCTTAATTTTAAATTTATGGCTTTACTTCTAGTAATCTGAAACGGCTCCTCCATTCCAGGAGCTCAGTTGAGCCGGTTCCTGTCTGATGAGATGGACACAGTGTTGTCCCTCTGTCTCACACGGGTTGGAAGCAGATATAATTCCAGACTGTAAATTGGCAAGTAAACTGCCAAGTGCCTTTCCATGACGGCAGCAGCTCAATTCCCCCAGGTTGTGTCAAGTAGCAGTCACAGGAGTCATAGCTGCTTCTCGCTCCTCCATCCCATAGGAGATGGGCAGCTGCCATCTCTGACAAACAGCTGTCAGCAGATCTGTTTCCCTCCGAAATACTCTGCACACCGATGGACTGCAGTTGGTCATCTCCCTTTCCTGTCACCCTGAGGGCAATAGATGTGAATGTTTCCCATTTATAAGCAGCAACAGCAAGAAGACAGAGATGTCCAGATTCTCCACTGGATTTTGTTTTTTTTCCATATTCTGGGATAATGAAAGGAACATTTACTTTGACACAGTTGGTCATTTTCTGTTGGCTTCTCTTGGCGCTGCCCGTTGCATCGTTCCCTCTGGTGCTGGTGACCACCCAACACGTGAGCGTGGCAGGGCTGGCTCGTGTCCATGGGACAAAGCTGGGGCCACCTGGCATGGATGGACAGAGGACACCACTGCAAGGGAGCAGCAAATCCAGCCAAGGTTTCTGAATGCTCAGATCTAAAGTCTGATTCAAAAGACACGCTTGCTTTACTCGTTCTTTTTATCCCTCTCCATTCCTTCTCTCTCTGGTAACTCCTTTGGAGCAGGAAAGTAGGAAAAGAGCCACAGCACCTCTGTAAGAATTCCCTATTGCATGCCCAGTGAGGTCAGGCCACAGCTTTCACCGTGGATGGATGCGAAAGGAGACTCCCTGTCCCCAGAGACAGCCTTGAATTTATTCCCCATGGGGGCGCTGGGTCATTCCTCCCATACATACTAGCATCAGGGCTGGGACATACCCTGGGAATTGAAGATAAACTGAGGATTGGGTCTCCTGGGGGAAGCTGAAGCAGATAAATAGACACACAAAAGTGGTGCTCTATTTTTTTCTAATTTAATACATTCAGTTTACTATTTTTTTCAATGATTAAGATAAATTCAGTCTATGCTAAAAATGAATTTATTAGAGGTTTTTTGACAATCAAATTTCAGACTTGGAACGGGTATGTTTGCACGAGATATCTGTTTTTTTTTCCTTTTCTTAAATGCATCCAGTAAAGAACCAGAAAAATGCCATGTGATCTGTGTGTCTAATTAAATCTTTTCAGCACAGCTTGAATTTACAATTTTGATTTCTTGCAGTAATCTGCTTGTGAACAATCTAGAGGCAAGGAGTTATTCATAGAAACTGTTGAGTAAATAATTTTCAGATAATGAAAACATTCAAAAAAGTCAAGATAGTTAATTAGTGAGCAGAAGAAATTAAATTAATTGAATGAATAATTCATAATGAATTATTCACCCAGCTCCAGTTTACACAGTATGGAAGGTCTGAAGAGAAGCTGGTGTTTGAATTAACTCCAAACAGAAAGCCACATCTCCTCTTTCTGTTGCGTTGGGGTTATTTATTGATGTGTGAAAACAAGCTGGGTGAGCCAGTCTATTTAATCATCTTACTCGTTTTGCTCTGTAATGTGAGTCATGCTGGATTTGAGACAGCTATAGATGGTTTCCTTGCAAATGTGCATTAGGGAATATTTGTTACAGGACGCTCTGTTTTTTTTTTTTTTTAAATACATGTATATAGTCTGAGAGGAGCACGAGCAGAGCTGAACATGCTCTGCAAAAGCTGGAAATTAGTTGTATGTCATAGTACTAATGTTTGCAGGTGACATGTCACAGCCTTGGCAAAACACTTCGGGTTGATTTAGTAGCAAATAGAACTGTATTGCAAAAGATAGTTTGTTGGAGCGATTTTTGTTTATTGGGAAGTTTTGTGGGGATTAGGTATAGAGTGGGTGATCTGTCGACGGACGTTATCTGCAGCAGGAAAAAGGTCCCTGAAACTATGGCTGTGTAGGCAGGAGATCTCTAAAAAGCTGAATAATACTAATATTACCCAAAGTTGTCAGATAGCCATAGTGCAGAGAGATGCTCTGCTGGAGATGCATTTTTCTGCTTTTCTGTACTTCAGATCAAGATCCTAATGCAGTGCTGGGCTCCTCTTGGTAGAGGAGCACCACTGGTCTAAATTGCCATCTGGTTTCCATAATGTCAGTAAATGTGATCCTGATTGAGGAGAGCTGAGACATTCTCAAGGCAGTTGAAGTGTTAAGAGTTAGAAAAATCTAGGTGGGTAATGACTAAAATCATAGCACAGAGTGATTCTCACTTATATTTTATTTCTGCATACTTGCAAAGGCAGCTCCCAATTGCCAACATATTGAAGATCTCAGAAACTCCTCCTGACAAGAGTCAGGTAGCAGGTGGGGTGTGTTGTCCATTTCCTCCAGGTCACCTCCGCATCTGCAGGTACAGAGTGTGACCCAACTGGATGAAAAACACAGGTTCTGACTGCAGGTGGTTGGAGGGGATGCGAAAAGAATGAGAAATATAATTGTAACTGGTTGTGTTGGCGAGATAAAGCAGGCTAGAATTTAAAAGAAGATATCAAGAGGTTGTTGTGCATCACTGAGCAGCCATTTAAATTTGGCTGTAATAGTACAGGGTTTGTCATGGTAGTTTAGTTAACATGCTCGGTTTTGATGAAAAAAGAAAGTATCTTTGATCGCTCTGCAGAGAGAGCAGGGTTTGTTTGCAATTGTGCAGGTAGCTAATTCTATAAGGTCATGCAGTTCAGCATCCCCCTCCGCCGCAAAGCTGCTGAGGGGAGCAGAAACAGAAGAGCCCGGGGAACTCGAGGGAAAAAAATGATTAAGTTGTTCAAAAAAAAAAAAAAAGTTTTTGCTTTATGTTCAAAATTGCAGATTCTGTCATCCGCTTTTATATTACCATTGCGTAAGATGTCATTGATAGCTCAGTGGAGGGGAGAACAGGCTAAATTGCATTAGAAAGCACAAGGCTCATGAAGGAAAAGATTTTGCAACCTCTTTCAAGACATGGTAGGATTCAAATCTTGCATTATGCTATTTTAAGGAAGAACATTGTTTTTGACACTTCTTAAATGACTTGTGTGTCCTGATGTAGAGCCTGGAGCTCAAGCCCTGGAGAGAGGATATCTTCAGTTCCCAGCCAGAGCTGCTCTGCACACATCTGCCTGGTGCTGCAGGGTTTAGTGTCGGGATGGTCACATCAGGACCTCTCCACAGACATCCCTTAGTAGCAGCTGAGCCACTGAGGTTCTTCATGAGGATTTTTCATGATGATACCTGGCCTGCTCCACACTCTAACTGGACCAATTCACTTCTTGCAAGGGCCAACAGCAGGCAGATGGTGACAACTGTGAGTCACTGCCAGCCTAACCAATTACCGGTTTATAATAGTATTTGGGCATATGGTTTAGTTGAGTGAAGTGCCACTGTGACTACTAGGTGGCAGGAAGCTGCAGTGGTCCTATCACTCTGACCAGTGATAGGCAGAGATATTGGCTTGGAAAAAAATGCTGACATCCATTCTCTCAGGTCTTCTGCATTTTGCAATCATTGTGTTGGAAGGTCATCAGCACTGTGCCCTGAAGTGATCTAATGATTTAGAGCTATCTTTCCGAGGCCAACAAGAGTTTGTTTTATGGAAATCTTGCACCATTGCTTCTCAAGAGTTGATCTTCAGACCTATTCCAGAATCTGACTGTAGATACGGGTTTTATAGTGGTCGTCAAAGCCATTGACAGGGCAGGGTGGTTTGGGAGCTGAAATCCATGTCCTCAGCTGGCTCTGCAGAGGAAAAACCCTGGATTCCTAGACTGACATTAGCAACAGTGTTTTGTTGCTATTATTACTATTCTTATTATTACTATTATTAACCTCTTTGGTAAGGTGGTCCCAAAAGGAGAACATTATTGCTATTGTTGTAAATTGTTGACAGCGTCTGATCCACAGTAAAGAGAGAGAGAGAGAGAGAGACTGCCTGTTTTTTGGATCTAGCCTGTTGTAAAGCCAAATACTCACTCCATCACAAGTGAACCCTAAATGGATCATTTTTAACAATTGGATAAATACCATAAATATCAAGTTCTTCCCTTTTGCTGCGTATTTATCTTTTTTCCTCGTTCAAGTCATCAAATGATGTTTTATTTTTGGGGATCTATAGCAGGACTACCTGAAATAATATTATTTGAGCTGAGTTATTTTGGAAACTTTGGGAAAGGAATAGCTAAGCATTATTCCATGATTTGTATATGCCAATAGTCCCATTGGGTAGTTTAGGATTTCTAATATAATCTCTACAGATTATATTGATTTAAATAATATTATTTCTTCATTGTTGTTGTTACAAATATCTTAAAAATAGCACAGCAGGAATACTTAACATGTTGTAAAGACAGAGGTGTATTAATTGCAGATTCAGATTTCTCCAGGAAACCTCACAATTGTCTCAAGCTCTCAGCAATAAGAACCATGGTAGATTTCTTCCCACCCTGATACATGACTTGGAGGAAAGTCTATGTTTTAATGTTCTCTGGTTTGCTGGGCTATTTTGGGGGCATCTGGGGCATTTTTATTGGCTCTGTTGGGTTGGTAGGTCACAGAGATGTAAAATACAAAGTCCAAGTGACTGATGCGTGAAGGGCAATAGGACTATTGTGTTGTTTTTTTTAGTGTTCTTTGAAATAAATCCTGTGTCTTCTCCTAAACGTGTCGGGTGTGAGTAGCCAGGTTCCTTTTAGGTGCTGGAGGCATCTGGCCCAGTACCAGCAGCTGCTGCAGGAGAGGGCAATTCCCAGTACCTCGTTCAGCTGTGAAGGAGATGCTGGGAGGTGGGATGGGGCCATGGGAGCAGGGAGCTCCCCCAGGCTGAGAGCAGGAGCGGGAGAATGGTGAGTTTCTTAATGGGTTTAGTTTTCTCAAGAGCAAGCTCCATGTCTCCAAAAATGTGTTAAAAGATAAACTTTAAAAAAAAGGGGGTGAAGGGGGGGAACAAATAAGTGGTTTTGCAACCCTATGGGGAGAGTGGCTTTAGTAGAGGATTCCAAGCTAAAGGATGCATTCCGAGTCACAATAGTGTATTTATTATTTGTCCCAGGAGCTCATAACGATACAAAACTGTACTATAGCCAGTTATCAGTTTTTTCCCTCGTAAAGATATAAGCAGTTTTTGACAACAGTTTCTCAAATGTCCCAGTAGCCTGGTACAAAATTGCTTCTCTTGGCAAAACTAGTGAGTACTGTCTGGCACGGACATTTTTCAGAGAAGCAGGTTTTCTCTGGTTCATTTTTGCTGGCTTGGGAGGAACTCTTTTGTCTTTCTTGAATGGGGCTGTTGGTCGCAGGGAACATTGGCAGATCCCCTTGCACCAGGTGACGGGGCTGACGGTTCATCTACAGCTGCCCGTGTTCTTCTATCTTTAGACAGTAAAGGGCTCAGCAATTAATCAAGTAAGGAGAATTTGCGATTGGTTTCAGAGAACAGTTCTTGTAGAGATCTGGGCTCCAGAGGGTTTGCTTCTTCAGCCTTGCAAGTTTTGTCTCACTGCCTTGTACCTCCTGTCCCATAGGAGGGAGGCTGAAGTGCTCGCTCTGGAGCTGCTATCATGGGTGAGGATGGACACTTTGGGATCCTCCAAGCAAGGAAGGAGTCAGAACGGCGGGAACGTAAGTTAAGAATCATTACGCCTGGCGGTATAATGCTGAATATGTTTGGGGACTCATTTTTGGGGAGTGAAAGAGGGTAGCTTCCTAGGGAAGAGTGCATGTTTCACACCTAATGCTTGGCAGAACCAAAGAATGCTAAAAGTAGGTAGCACTGATGAGCATTTTAAGTGTTGAGGGTCTTATCCAAATAAATTCAGAAATTTCTGAGCCATTTGTGCAAACTTCTTTATTTTGCATGTGGGATTTCAGGAGGCAGTGAGAGGGCTGCATTTGTGATGACATTTCAGAAGATTTGCAGTGTTTTCTAGGTAATTTTGCAGTGACCTCAGGAGAAAAACAAACAAAAAAACCCAAAGAAGAGCACATGTCCAGATCAGCTGTGTATGCTGGCAGGTGCTTATGGAAGTGTGTGCATCCTTTACATACATAAATGTTTACATGCAAATGGAAATCCTTTACATGCATAAATGTTTACTCCTGCAAATGGAGAAAATGAGAAGATAACTGCACAAGCTTCTTAGGTGTTCCTTTGAAAGCAGCCAGCTTAGATTTGTCTTGAGATAGACCAGTCTTTTATGGTTCTCGATTAGGCAGTCAATGCACAAAAAGAAATTGAGAAAATATGGAGTAGAAAGGCGTGGGTTTTTTCATGATTTGGGAGAAGAGGAGCTCCATTTGCAGAATGTTTAGCAATTCACTTCATGATAGCAGTGCTTCTGTTATTCATGCTAGGCACACTGTGCACATTTCTTAGATGACTTTATGTCTCCCTTTCTGGGGGGAAAAAGAGTTGTTTTCTCTGTTTCTACCATATATTTGACTTATAAAAAAAAATTAATTGCAAGTCTAAGTATGTTAACGGCTTCATAGAGATTTAAAGAATACCACCCAAAATGCTATTCTGTATATGTAGTTGTTAATACCTTTGCTATTTCCTTTTGCTGTTTGATGATCAGTTTTTGCTGGAATATGTTTTGCAATTACAATAAGAGATTTAATGTTGTTTTGAACTCTGCCAAAGTCTGATTAGATTTGCTGTTTTGGCCTAAGTCATTTCTTTGTGCTTCCATTTTTCTCTGCATAAAATGTTTAGATTGCAGGGCTTTAGATTGCAGATCCTGGTAATTAACTGTAAGTCTGATTTTTAGTTCAGCACAAGGTTAACCAGCTTCCATAAAGCAAAATCCTATTTATTCAGAATGAAAGGATTATAGGGAAGATATAAAACAGCAGCAGCAGCAACAAAAAACAGTTTGCATGCAAGTTTAGGTTACCAGGAAGTTTCCAGCACTGCTATGGAGCTCCAGACAGAAAAGAGGCTAGTAGGACCCTCTCAAAGGCTTGGGAGTTTCGGAAGGAATATCAGCTCCCAGATCATTATAGAAACTTCTCCCTAAAAAATAGATTGTTTGTTAAATCAAAGTTTTCTGGTGTATGTAGGACTGAGCAGTTACCCTGCCCACAGTGTGTGTCAGAGTACTGAACCCTTGAGAGGATGAAAACTTGTTTCTCCATCCGAGGTGGACCTCTAGCTCTTCAGAGACCTTTCCTTCACTGCAGAGGTGCAAGCATTTTCTGCAAACAAGGCTTGAATAGATAGAAACTTTTTTAAAAAAAAATTAGTCAGGTTCTTTGTCTGTTTGGCTGCTGCTATTTTGTTTTGTTTCTATTCTCCACACCAGTTGATTTAAAAAAAAAAATTTCAAATTCCAAATGTTCTTTCCTCCTCCTGTGAAAGACTCTGTCTGTCCCCTGGTAATTAGAGGATTGTGCTGGAAGCTCTTTCTTCAAAGTCGTTTCTACACAGAAGTTCTCAGGTGAGTTTGGCTCTCCCTTGATGAGCCTAACTCTTTCTTCAAAAATAAGAAAATCATGCTCTGTCATTCCTAAAGACCGAGTCAGATTTTTCTTTTTCTTCAGAATATATTTTATATGACAGTCACTTTGAACTGTGTATCCTCTGTATCTACGCGATCCCCAGTTCTTCTGCCTAACAACTGCAGGCAAAGCTTCTTCCCTCTCAAAAATCCATATGTTGTATAGCAATCATGGGGAGGGAGAGAGGGAACAGGTCATCTCTTGTGCTTTACAGCAAAGATGGGATTGGTGGTGAAATCGCCCTTACAGGCTAAAATACTGAAGCATAATTTGAATGAAGCAAAGCCAGTTTTTGAGTAGTGTTGTTAGAATAACCAACAAATGTCAATAAACTGTTTTTATAAACATTATTCATTAAATTCATATTGTGCCAATAAAATTAGGTGGCTTTGTATCACAACTGATGATATTAGTAAAACTCTTCTGTCACAAAAGGTCATGGTCATGACTTAGGAGATTCAAAGCGAATGTGAATCTCTATTATAGAGATGAATGCTCATTCCTTGCCTTAGATAATCCACAACATAAAGGGAGATGAGAAGTGAAAAGATGGAGATGGGAGAGATGAGCGAGAGGACAAGACTTTTGCTTGGGACATTATGAAGATGTAAACCAGCTCCAGTGCAGATGTTTGATTGGGATCTTGAGTGTTAGTCCAGTTCAAAGCCCTCTCTGGGCACTGGACAGCAGAAATGCATGTGTCCTCCTTCAGGGTCATGGCCAGCTGAGACCCCTGCAATGTGAATGGTGGATAGAGCTGATCCATCTGTGTCTTCCTGCATGGAATAAAAAAGGAA
>JAVCKT010037132.1:4274-30620 GCA_032273925.1 Rhynchotus rufescens | reverse complement strand
TGAAAGAATGAAGAAAAGTTCACTGTCACCCTCAGCTGCTCTACCACACGCTGCAAATGAATAAAAACATTACTGCTTGTTTGCTGAGCTGACTGTAGAGTTAAAGAACAGAAAAATAATAACTCTGCAGAAGACTCAAAATGTTTCAATTACATGACCTCAATCTCATGGACCAATACAGCAAAACAGAAAAAAAAAATAGTTTTCAGGACTGTGGCTGCAGGAGTCTCATACTCATTGAAAGTATGGGAAAAGGGACCTGAAAATAGCTTTGAAATTCTGGAAGAGAGCAGCAGTCATTCCTGCAGCTAGAAGACCAGCAGTGAACAAAATTGCATGACACAACCTTCATTTTAATTATTCTTTTGTAAGAGAACCTCTTTCCAAGATCTGCCTGTGCAAGACCTAGGCTACCAGCTCATTCCATTAGGAGAGCAGGATCTCCATCTCCCTTCCTGGGACAACACTCAGTTGTTTTCGCGTTCGTATACGTTGTCACATTTCCTCCCTCTTTAGATAACTCCACTGTTGTGCAGGAGTCCTGCTTTGCTTTTATCTGCCTGCCACAACACCGGTGAACTAACATGGGTAACAGAAAATAATAAGGATTATCTGAGACAGATAGGCTATTGCATGGGGTTTTCCTTGAGCAATGCAGTTAAAGCAGTCACTTAAGCATTGCTGATCATCTCAAATTATCTGTTTTGTATTTCAACTTCAGAGATTTTTTTTTTCAGGATTAAACCCCAATGGAAATTTTAATGCAACACTTTCCCCAAGGACAGATGATGCTACACAAAGTATTTAGGTATTCTTACTAGATGACGCTACTCTCCCATCAGCCTTAGAGGTTTATTGGCTTCTGAAAGAAAATCATGCTTTTGAACACTGAGGAGTCCTCTTTTTAGAGCTAAAATGCAAACCAACCAGCTTCTGTAATGGAAAAGGAAAGACTAACCACAAAAGAGAGAATACTGAGGAGCATTAAGTGAAAATCTGCTCAACACCTGGAAGTTTTTAGGCCCATCACTGCATTATCTGCCACAAACACGGCTGCACGCTAGCCCCGTAAGCAGAAAACTACTATTTTTGGTGCTAGAAACACTGAACTGCATAAGAAAAAACAGGTTAACAACAAACTCAACAATCTTCCTCCCCCCAAAATAGCCAGCCAACCCTAGCACCGGGTCTCTATCCACTCTAAAATAAACTTGTGGAGCCCGTGTGATCCACCCGAAGGACTTCACCGCCCTCACATCCCAGGATGTGTTTGGAATTACCTCGTGCTCATTGTTAACGGTCGCAACTGCCATCTCAGCATCACTGCAGCTAAATCCGCTCCCCCTTCCCCCGTCCTGAAGAGCTTTGGAGGCTCCGATGGTTCTCCGAGTGGCGGAGGCCTTGGATCCTGGTCTGTGCTGCCCCCCACCACTGCCTGGGGCGCTCTATTCCCGCAAAACCATGGAAGCGCCTCCGGAGAAGTCTGGGGATTTCTGTGTCAGGAGTTTTCTATAAAATCAAGAAAGTCGTATGAAACAGACTTCACCCAGCTTTCAGAAAATTCATCTCCACATGCAAGATGTTTACAATATAACACAGCATATTCTTTGGAAAGAGGCAATAAGGAAAGTGCTACTATAATACACTGTCAACAGTTCACATGGACAACATATTTTCTCGCAGCCGGCCTCTACACTTTTAATTCTTACAGAATGGCTTATATATCTCCAGAGCTCTTTGAAGGCAGGATTTCTCAAGCTGCCTACTACTGTTTTCTAAATCCATACAACATTTTATAATGACCTGTCTCACTGCTGCAACTGAGCATCTCCCTGCACTTAACTTGACAACAAACGGCGAGGCGGGGATGTGCCCCTGTCCAGCCTTCACTGAGAAACTGCAGCGTGGAGAAACTAAGTGGTTTGTTCTATGGCTGCATGGGAACTCTACCTATTTCCTCCCTAAACCCCATCTCTTCAGGATGTAAATGTCTCAACCTTCGTGGTATCCTGATCTGCTTGTGGTATCTCTTGAATTAGAGCTGGTTTCCTTGACTAAAGGAGAGACATCTTCCGGCATGTAAAGGGTTGATCCTAATAGAGAGATAATTTATTAGTGTTTTTATCCACCAGGAACACTGAAAGAAATAACTGACGTAAACTTCAATAAGGGAGATTCATGTTAGACCTTAGGAAAACCTTTCTATTGGTAAGGATCCTTAATCACTGAAACCAATTGCCGCTGGAGACTGTAGTGGTTTTTAAGAACAGGTAATGTTTATTGGAGGTTTCTTAAAATGGGCTAGACAAGCTTCTATCATTCCTGCCCTTTGCTGGGGGATGGATTAAATGCCTTGGGGTCCCTGACAGTTTTTGCTGTGATTCTACAAGGAGCAAATGTTCCTGTAAGAAATCTATTGCTGGGGTGATAAATGAGATATGTATTTACTTTAAATAGACACTGAAATTTTGGAAGCACATTCTGATTTCTCTGAATGTGTCTCTTTCCCTATTCTGCTGTTTCTATAAGCAAACAGTAATATGTTTCTGCAATTTAACACCTCATACAATACTGTGTCAAGCTAGTATGCATGACTACATACATACATGACAAAGCCAGGCAGGGTTTTCTGTAGGTAATTGGTATAAATGACATGTCTTGCATATACTTTTTTGGGAAAATTGTACTTGGGTAGCTCTGGTTGATAGAAAAATGCGCATGTCTGACGAGCTTTGTGCAAGGCTGGCCTCCAAAGCCTATTCTCCTATGTCTGTTACTGACAATAGAATTTCTCTTACTTTGATTTAAAGCCCAGACAATTAATTATTAAATGTGACAATCTGCAGTTTTGTTGTGTTTTTCATTTTTAGTCCATGCTGAATGTCAACAGGCTTCTTGTATGCAACTAATTGCAATCCATAACTCTTGAAACGAGAGAAGCAAAATCATCTCTTTTGATACTTATCTCTGTTCTCAAATACTGGCTTTGAACTGTTGAAAATGCATTTGTCTGTCCAAATGAATTTATGTTTCTGCTTTTACTTTATTTACATTCCTTCCTTAGTCTTTCTTGTTTTTTTTTTTTTTTGTTACAAAAATGCTAGAATAATTTTTAGAGTTAGATATACTAGTTAACTCATTCATCTTAATCTGATAAAATCCTCTATTTTTTCTTTGTAGTGAGGAAGCTATAGTCATAAACATCAGGACCAGCCACTTAATCAGTTTTCTCTATATTCTGATGCAATGAGAAATGATTCAAAGTATCCTCTCCCCATCTCAAGAGTTAGTATCATGGGGAAAGCTAAAAGTATGGTGTGATCAGAGGAGGTGCCAAATCCACAGCCTAAAGGAAGAGATGATCCAGCAGTGATTAATCCTTGCTCAGAGATTACTGTGCAGAAAACTATGCTCTGTGGCATCCACTTTGTATTGAAATTCCAGAATGGGAAGTCCACCCAGGTGAACAAATCTGCTCCAGAGAAACAGCTATTAGAATTTCATGCATAAAAGCTATATTTCTCTTTATCTGTGTATGGCTATTATGTCAATATAATCAGAAATCAGCCCAGAGAAAATACAGAGAAGTTCAAAATCTACAGCTGAGACTGTACTCATATAAACGTGTGCAGCTAAGGAAAAAAGCTTTATTTACTGGTGGGTTTGGGACAGTGTTCTGGTGATGTTTTGATGTCGCCACCAAATGAAAGGTGCCAATTTGCTCGTCCTTGATTTTATGCAGCCAAAGCCAATGCTTTGAGAAGCATTGCTGTGTCCAATTTGCAGAGGAAAGCTGCAGGAAAGAGGTAGAAAAGGTAAAGGAGCTCAAGAAGGTTGAGAGCAGCCACTGGGCTTATCTGGGATCAGTTTTCTGTGATGGGTCCTTGGTGTCCCAACCAGCATGGAGTCCATGGTAGAGCTGGACTTTCAACATCATCTTGACAGCATTTACAGATACAGAGTGGAAGCCCTTAATCTCAACACCATCCTTTATTTTCTCTGTATGAATAAAGACCTAGAGAATGGTGTGGTTAAAGGGGGAAAAACAACTTAGTAGTACTTAAAATACCTATTAATTAAACTTGATGTTCTTCTCCTGAAAATTGGTAGACCTTCTGGGCTCAGAAGGTTGTAGTAGTGTATCCCAAGGGGTTTGTAGTGGGACTGGTGCTGTTCAACATCTTCATTACTAACCTGAGCAATGGGACAGAGTGCACCCAGTGCAAGGACAGGAGGCAATGGGTGTGCACACCAGTACGTGAAAACCCATTTAAACACAGGAAAACATTTTTTTACTCTAAGGATGGTCAAGCACTGGTTGAGTCTCTCTCTATGGAGACATTCACAACCCAACTGGACGTGGTCCTGAGCACCCCATGCTGGTGACCCTGCTGGGTCAGAGGGTTGCGCCAGATGATCTCTGGAGGTCCCTGCCAGCCTCAAACATTTGTTGGAGGTTTCAACTGAAACGGAAAAGAAAAATTAAAGGTGTGGTATGGCCAAGGGAATGATTTCTCCATTTGAGAGAGTAATTTCCAGTAAACTGCTGCTTACAAAAATATCCAGCCATGATGGATACCATCACAGCTTGCAACTGTTTTTATTCAGTTGGACTTATGTAATTTTTGAAGCTCAAGCTTTTTTTTCTGTAATGGAATAGATGTTGTTTTCTCATTAGTTTGTGCTTCAGTCTGGTACAATATTATCCTTGTGTTTGTGAGTCATTTGCGTTAGGGGACTGCAATAAATCTAGTAGCCATAAATCTCCTTCAGCAGGTTAAAACTGAACATATTGATTTTAATTCCATTGTAAGAAAACAAGCGAATTCTCGGCCAGTTGGCTCACAGAATTGGTTGTGCAGAGTCTCCCTCTTCCTCCTTTGATATGTTACTATCAAAAATATGCTCCAGTCTCACCAGGTTCTTGTTGTTCAAGAAACGCTTTATTTGTTGAAATGCAACTTATCAGACGTAATTTTTGCTCGGCCTTAACTAAAGGTTCATGGCTTATTATGTTTCACTATTTTTTTTTTCAAATTATTGAGCTGATTCTTCGCTAATGCCATTTCTACCCAGCTGACACCCAAGCAAGGGGCAAACTGATGGGCACAAACACCTTTCTCTCTCCCATGATATAATTACGTGTAGGTCTGAATGTAAATGTTCTAAATAAAAGGGGGAAATTAAGGAGACTACTGCTTCAATCATTTTGAAGTCAGTTCCACCTCTTATGATGTCAAGTAATAATTTGTGTGCATTGATGAAAACTTGTCTCATGCTGCAGAAAACTTTCTGCCAGAAAGAGCAGAAAATTGAAGTTTCCAACTAAAAAGGACTAAAGAGCATAATTCTGTAGAGGAAGAGAAGGTGGTAACATCCTGAAAGTCCTGAAGTATTTATTATGATCTGAATAATGCTATTTTAATAAGGTTCATTTTAAATTCATGTTTTTTAATTTTAAAGGTGTGATTAATGCTATTTTAATAAGGTTACTTTCAGATCCATATTTTATAATTTTAAAGATATTATATGTGGAATAAATGGTCACACCAACATGGAAATTGTTTGGTCTCCTCCCCTGTAGTTCCTAAGAAAGGCTTTCAACAAATGGTTTTAAACAGGAGACTACCTGTCATCACAATGTGCTTTTTGATTATTCTAAACAGAAAATGTAAAGCAGCAATGTAATCTGTGTGTTTAGAGTAAATCCCGCTTGGTTTTGCAACTCAGTTTTGAAAATACTACTCTTGAGGAGAGAGTATTATTTTGCTTTAGGAGAGTCAAAATGAGTTTTTAAGGTCTTGCAGCAGACCTGAGCAAACACTTTAGAGAGTGTTCGCTCCCACTGCAGAAAAGCAAATTAAAAATATTAGAGCTCATTTCACAAGTGTATACCTAGAAAAGGAAAACAGACAAACAGCCCCTTTTCAAATAGTCTCTAGTTCTTTTTCCACATTAGAAACATATCTGCTTTAGGTAGTTATAAGCCATACCCCCTAGGCAGCTTGTAATTCTTGCTGTATTCATCCTTATGACTGTCAGACTGAATAAGAAAAACTAAGAAAAAAAATAATAGTTTCATCCCTTCCTTCTCCCAGACAGCAAGAGGGAAAGGAGCCACTTCCTTGAAAGGAAAATCTTGGCTAAAGCCAGAATGGGAGCCCAGGTCTCCCTCCTCACCGGGTGCAGCTCCGCTCTCTGCAATGGGAACGCTTCCGCTTTAGCAATTCTGAGTGATGATTTTGGCTTTGTAACAGCCTGTTTTATTTTGTACCTTCTTTTTTTCTTTTTTTTTTTCTTTAAACTTTGCTACCATCAACTGACTGTCAAATAAGTAGCACAGTAAACTCATGAATAAACATATTTTTCATCTGCATTTTTAGAGGGGGCCTTCAGTGGAGAAGAATCCATTTGTGCTACTGGAATATCTTTATTTACTGCATTATACTGTAGTTAATTGTACTTTATTTTCTCAAAACTGCATAATATGCATATCATCATGGGTTTTGGAGCCAAAGCAATAATATTAAAGCGGTAATCACAATTGCCTCTAAATATTCATCCAATGAATGGCTCCCATGTGTTTGCTGAATACCAAGGACACTCTGAGGTGTTTATTTGGCATTCTAGTGGGATCCAGTTTCTGCAAAGTTCACAGAGATGCAGAATTTCATTGTTGCTGTTTAGAGTGGGAAGGAGGGAACGTGTTTGATTTTGCACGAGCAGTGGGGCAGGATGCTCAAAGAAAGCAATCCTGAGTCGCAATCTGTGCCTAATATTGCCTGAGAGCACTGGGGAGTTGTCAGATATTTTTTATTATAACAAAATTACCATTTTGTTTAGTCTACAACAGTCTACTCATAATTTCACTTTTTAATAAACATTTACCATTTGCCTAATCATTTCACAGTCATCTCACTTCATGGGTAGGATGCTCTGACACTCACAAGGACCAAGTTTCCCTCAGGGCCCTGCGTTAGCAGTCACAAATTTAGACACTTTTTCTGAATAAATCAGTTAAATACTCAAACACTAAAATCAGAGTGCTGCAGTGCTGCCATTGCCTGTGCTAAATCTTGCAAAAAGTGTGCAGCAACTGTTTTATTGAGCTATTGTCAGGATTTCAGAACAAGGAGTTACTTCTAGCTATTCAGCAAGTTAGTTTAATGAAACACAAGTTGAGTGTGGACAGTCTTAGGGTCTATGTGAGTTCAGGCTTGTGGATTAAGAGTAATGAGAGTATCAGAAATGGTGTTTTCTCACTCAAAGTTGAGCTCCGCAGAGCCCATCCAGGTGCACTAACTCTGCCAGCAAGCGAGGCCTTGAGCTCCCACCCTCCTGCCACAGAGCCACCTCGCCTTGCAGAAAACAGCAAATCCAGCTGTAGATCCTTGCAATCAAACAGAAGCATTGTGCTAATGAGGGGGAATGGCTAGATAAGGATGCACACAGCCACATGTGTTAGTGTTGACAGTGAAACTGGGATGTCCTGGTTGCTGCTGCCATCCACTGCTCAAGGGCCTGGGACTTCCCTGTGCTCTGCTGCTGATGTCTTGGTTAGAAAATTCTCCTACATACTTGCAAACTTGCTGCATTGTCCTCTCAAAGATACAAGGAATAACAAAGAAGAATGTTATTGACTATATTTCTAAGCGCTTCAATGCCATTTATTTATTTATTTATTTGCTAAAACCTAAGTATTCCCCTTGTGAAGTTACAAAATGCATGTTAAACCAATTTCTATTTATAGAAAAGAACTAATTTGGTATCACTATGCTTCCTGTTTAGCTTCCATGACGGTGCTAGATCTGTGTTGCACGTGCATTTCTGCATGCAGGGTATTTAGCACGGTGAAGCTCAGGGGAATGCGATGCGACTGCTCCGAGGTCCTGACTCTGCAGCAGAGGCAGCTGGTTGGGCTCCGGGCGGGCAGGGGCTCCGAGCGGGTCACAGCAGGGGAGGCTGCCCAAGGACCACGTTCAAGCTGGGCTCAACCCGCTCTGTTTCCTCTTTCAGAGCCACCCAGCACTGCTGCAGGTTGCCATACAAGCTGAGAGTGAACACTTGGTCATCAATCTGGAGCGCAACGAGTAAGTGCACTTGTCGCATGTTCAGTTTATAACAGAGCTTTTTAGGGAGAGGTTAAAATTTCTGCAATCAATAATTTTGGAGTAACCTGTGCCCAATCTGCTACTCATGGCTTACAGAACAGGCCCCTAACAAGAGTGTTTTATTCCAGTTTTAATTGCTTGTATTTGAACTCTGCTTATAGAACAAATCCTTATATACATTTACATGGTATCAGAAGCAGAAATATCACCTCTCAGTGTTGTCTTGTCATCTTTGCTTCTACTTGGTGTGGGTTTGTCCTTCTTTCCTGCAGCGATTCCTTTTATCTACAGTAACGTGGAAAATCCCACGCCCTTCGGAGTGTTTTTGGAGGGCTCCTCGCCCCCAGGCATGCCCTGCTGCCCGGGGTTGCCTCCGCACAGCAGCAGTCGGTGCCCGACTTGGGCTTAACCCCGTGGACGTCTCCAGAGGAGCTCTGAGAACGTGTCCCGCTCTGTGCACGTGTGGGCAGCGAGCTCATGGCGGGATGTTCACAGTATCCTCCAGCGCGGGCCCAGGAGGAGACCCGTGTCCCTGCAGAGCGTCCCGGGCTCTTTGCCTGTCACCGGCAGAGCTCCTTCCCAGCTCGCTGTGCTCCTCGAGCAGAGGCATCTCTCTAGGCCTCTGCTAATTCGGGTGGATTCACCAAATCAGAAGCTTGGGATACGGTAGCTGTCCCCCAGCCCATGTGCAAAGCCCTCTGTGGTTTTCCTTGAGCAGAGCTTGTTGAGTAGTGAAAAGTTTCTGGTTTAATCTGTTGCGTTATTTGTAGAAACGCAGGGTTGTACAGAGGTGTTGACTCTCAGCCCCGCATCCTTCAGATACAGACAGCAAATCTGATAATTTAATGACACGGGAGCAGCAGCTTGGGGAGAAATTCACCTGTAAGCCCTGAAGTTCAGCGGGGCCCTGCTGAGCTGCCTGCCAGCTCAGTACCCAGGTGCAGACCACGCAGAAATGAAATGCTGAGGAGGGATCTCACTGAAGTCTTAATTGACCCTCTCGGCTGTCGGGCAGCTTTTGCCTGTGAGCGTCTCAAGAGCACTCATTCAGCCAAGAGCATGGCTTGGGAATAGGCATCAAGGCAGCTACGTGCTGCTTGTCGGGGAAAGCCAAAGAGCACTCACATCCTAGGGGAGAATTTTCCATAAAGCGTTAGCCAAGAGCACTCTGGCTCTGTAGGCTTCCCTGCCGGTGGGATGAAAGCAGCAGAGGTGCTTTCTGTGGTAACAGAGACCAAGGACACGAACAGTGCAGCTCTGCATGGTAAGTTATGGGGAGGGAAGGTGCTTTTGAGAGCAGCATCTAGAGGAGAAGCATTCACGTGGAGCTGGGGATGGAGAACTTCAGAGGAACACGGGCGCTCCTCTTTACAGCATGGGCTGCTCTGTTTCAGTCATCCGTCACAACCAGAGGAGGGTTTAATTCATTTAGAAAGCGTGGATTTAACTTTATATTCCCTTAATCTCTGTCAAAGGGTGTGCCTTCCTTCAGGAATGTGGAGTATGCGGCAATGGAGGAAACTATTTGCATTCCATGTCAGAGATTAAAAGAACATAAAACTGCTCTACAGACACTGCGGAACATATTAAACTCGCTTGCACCTGCAATAAACTGTTGGATTTATAGAACTCTGAGATGCAATCTCAATCTCTTTTTAAAAAATAAGTGTGTTATGAAAGGATCATAAATTAACGAGACGAGAATCTGGACCTGTTTGATAAGATTTTGAGAGGTTGAGCTTTGCTTCTTAAATAACATCATATTTACCAATTTTTCTTTTTCTTTTCTTTTTCTTTTTTACTTATCTCTCTGATGGAGTATCTACAAGAAGATTTTTGTTCTAGGACACTTACGTATAGCGCTAAAGACAAGACGCTTCTAATTTTTACAGGAGTTTCTAGGTATTATTGTACAGTGCTAAATTTGGCTTTGTCTGTGTTGGGAGTTAAACACATACGGCAGCTCAGAGAACTCAAACCACATAGAAATTTTGGTGCAGTTTTGTCAGGTTGTTTCTCCCTTCTCTCCGGCTGGCATTGCTGGCTCCGGTTTGGAAGCACGTGGGCTGTGTTGCAGTCGTTGGGTTTGTGCTGGATCCGCATTACGTGTCCCTGCGGTGGCCGGACCAACGCAGCGGACACCGAGGGCCTCTCTGCCTTAACGGGATGCCTCCCCTTATATGATTTCTTGGGAAGCAGTGGCTGAGCACCTTGCATCCTCTCCCTAATTGCTCATTCTAATTACAGCTCATTCTCTGCCCTACCACATTTTTGCTTGCTTAATGATTTCTTTTATTGCTTCCATTTGTGAAATCAGGATTGCAAATGCATCACACAGGTATTGCCACTAAACTGGTGAATCCTAAAGGTTAGAACAAATCAAAAAAAGACAAGAAAACCCCTCTTGGAAGCCTGAGTGTGGGAGCAGCTGCTTGAGGTAGAAGTAGCTGTGCTGAACACACAGCTTTATCTTGAGGAATCAGTGACAATAGATAGAGGCTCTGATACGTGTGTGCTCTTAGTTAACTGTACTTTCACATAGAGCATTTTAGTCTTTGGAGAATGAAGTGGTGGGGTTGGAGGTACAGCGGACCCCCAAATTACGTAACTTCTGCATTGGGTCATGCAAAAAAAAAAAAGATATAATTTTCCATACTTAGTAGAAACAGCTGCTTTGAGTAGCCTCGACATTAAAATCCATTTACTGAAAACCTTAGAGATTTTCCAAAACTGGAGTTATATTTCAAAACATGATTCAGATGCATTAGGCAACCCCAAGTGGGGACCGATGTGTTAAACCATCTGTTATCTATGGAAATATGTAATGTCAATTTGGTGTGTTCTGATTTTTAGAATCAGCAAAATGTGTTTGTTTTTAGGACAACGTGGTGTAGTTTGTTCTGGAAGGTTTATGGATACCTAAGTTCATATCTTAATGTTTAAATTCTTTTTTTTTTTAAGTTTATTTGTGAACGTGTACATTAAATATTTCAGTGATCAGTTTTCAGTCATTGCACATCTGTAACTGTAAAAAAAAAAAAAAAGGATTTATTTGCAGTCAGTTCAGTTTTCAACCTACCAGTGAGCACTTCTACAAGCATATATCTTAGTATGATTTAGTTTCTTTATGTGATTGCCCTCTTGAGAACCTTAAATTCTGTTGTACCTTACACGTTTTAGAAACACTTGTCATTTGGAGAGGTTTTCCAGAATCAGCAAATCATCTATGAACTGCAAAATAAACCGCCCTTCAGAGCAGCTGATTTTACTGTTTTACATGACATTAATAATTGTGAGGAGGTTTCTGTTGTGCAAGGTCACACGTGTTTGCATGTGCAACCTCCTTGAAGGCTGACTGTAGCATGTGGCTCCAGAAGAAATAGGCTTAAGACAGGAAAACAGATAGATTTAAGAAAGTGTAACCGAAACAGAACCCTGCTGAGATGAAATCTGCATTTGCGAGCGGAGGGGGATGTGACTGCTCGCTGCTTTTCTGCAACGGGAAACATTTTACACTGTCAGAAATAGGTCCGTATACAGCACAAAACTTAAGCATTCCTTTAACTTTAAATGTGTGAGTAATCCAGGTAAAGTCAGCGGAATTACTTATTTTCGAAGCTAATTTCACGCTCAGGTGATTTGTTGACAAAGGTCATGGTTATGAATGACACAAATCTAGGCTGGAGCAGACGTTGGGGACCGGTCGTGGGCTCCTCGCACGTGCGAGCGCGCGGCTGATGGAGATGAAAGCTCGAGCGAGGTGGAGGGCACGCGGGGGCGTTGGGCAGGGAGGGTGGTCTCGTCCTCAGGCAGCCCTTGGTGGGTCCCAGACCATCCTTCTCATGGGAGCTATTGCCTATTTCGGGGGGAATTGCTCATGTTCGAGGTGCAGCCTGGGCATTTCTGACCCGCTATCTCTCTCTGTAAAGCTTTAACTCGGCCCATTTTCATTTGCAGGGCTGATGTGACCTGTTTCTAAGGAGAATTTAGCGTTCAGGAACCTTTGGTGTTCTCTTTGGGTTTAAAAAAAAAAAGAAAAGCCATTCTGGCTGCATTAATTTAGCAGGGAAACAGCCCATTTCCCTTGCCAAAGAAAATAGCCGACCAAATTTGCTAATGAATCAACCTACTTGTATACAATCAGTGGCTTGAAATACAGATAAAGGAAACAAGTCTAAACAACCAAATATTAAATAGAGAAACGAGACTTCTCAGAATGTCATTCTGTGCAATAACAGCCAAAAACAGCAACTCTGACCGTTTTATCTGCAAGAAGTGGAGCTAGCAGCTGCACTGCAGTGTGTCTGCATGAGCTGACAGTTGGGGCTGCACTTTAATTGGGGTAAAAGTCTCATTTTCATGGGGCTCGGAATTTTTTCCTTCTATCCCAGCAATTGGCATTTAGTACCACACTGAATGGAGGAAGATTCAGCCACTGTGGAAAAGTGCAATAACACAGGGGTGGTCTGGCTGGTTGGAGAAGCTACTGCAAACACCAACTTTTTCAATAAAGTTCATAAATATCTTGCATTAGATGATAGGCAGAATTCAGCAGTGGCTGGATTTTGCAAAATGATATTTTTCCATGCATCAGGATTTCCATAAGGAAAAAGTTGCCACACGCTCCTTCCATAGATGAGTCTCCAGACACCTCCAGGCAGCCTATGGGTGAATATTAAAGTGCACGGAGCGACGAGGAGGCTCCTAGCAGTGAGGAAGGCTGCACAGTTACTGGCTGTGCAACCAAGTGGGCTCTAGCCCCCGTGCTGCTTCTGCCCCTGCGCCCTTGGCTTGCACGAGATACTGGCAGAAGGATCCCCTTTCCCAGGTGGAAAAACTGAGGCATGGCACAGTTCAACCTTTCTGAATTTATGGCAGAATTACAGAACTTGCTTATATGGCAGGCAGAAGGTGTAGTCTGACAGGCAGTGCAGGTCCTGCTTTCTCTGCTGGTATGTTTTCCTGCAAATGCCAGTTTCCAGGGCTGACAGCTTTGAACCCCTGCAAGACCAGGTGTCACTTGTGCAGTGTCAGAGCAACCCTAAAGCTGTAGTTGACGGTTAAATATCTAAAAATATTAAAGAGGAAAATGTATTTGTTGGTGCAATAAATTTCATAAAGAATTGTATGCTCTAGCTTTTGATCCCTGCTTATATTGCAGTAGAGGGATATTATATTTTCAGAACTATATTTGAACCTCACTTTGTCCTGCAGAACGTGAGGTTTTCAGGCTTTCACTGCAACTGTGCTCAGCAGAGAGGTTGGGGAGGACAGCTGGCTATGAGAAGGCAGCAGGAATGTATGTATGTATGTATATACTCTCTCCTGTGGGCTGCCTAGAGTCAGTGTTGACCGTGATGATAATAAAACAGACGAAATGACCATCTATGACTGCAAAATAAGTAATGAGGAAAGAGAGCAGAGAGAAAAGCATCTTTCTGTAAATCTTGTCGTCTCCCAGTGACTGCCATGTGCCCTGTCCCTTGCTGTGGACCAGACGTTCAGGCACATATTTTGGTTTTGTTGTTGGTATTTTTTTTTTTAGGTTTTTTTCAACAAAAGTGAGTGATGTTTCAATCACAACCAAGGTGAAACATTAATTTTTTTTTTTTTCTCTGCAGCACCCCATGCCCATGATGTTTGGTCTCCTTTTCACACATAAAGATACCAGGCCAAACCAAGAGGCTTCTGCTTTTCAGTCCTGCTTTCATCCACTTGTGGTATTGCTTTCTGGCTTCAGATAGGACTGTAAAGGAGTTTTTGATTCAAAATTGACGCCGAACTTCCTTTTAATGAATTTTCTATTAGATAATTTCATTTTGATGCTCAGTCCCAGGGGTTCTATATCTTGGAGTGGGAGCACATACATTACAGTAAGTCCAGCATCTCTAGAATTTCTCATCTTTCTGCATCTAGTGGCATTTCCCTGGCACACACTCAGTTCCGAGGGACTTTAGCCTCTCCAGAAGGCTTTGCAGAAGGAACTGAATGGTGTCGCCTTGCAAATTTTACAGGGAAGGATGCCAGCTATTTACTTTGCTTTAGTTTTCACAGTTCAATTTCTTCCTCTTTCTTTTTTGTTTATATTTTTTAGGGTTTACAGGGTTAGAAAAGACAGAATGCACTGAAGTACAATCATTCCCTGTTATTTTACGTTACCCTTGGAAATGAAGGAATCCAAGGGAACAGTTGGGGCTGGTGGCCCCTCTCCAGGGCAGGGGCTCTGCAGACACCCATGGCACCATGAGACCAGCCTGGCTTCCTGCACACATGTCCCTGTCCTCGCTGCAGACCTTCTCACCATGGAGCTGCCCGCGGTAATCTGGGGGAGCATTTCATGTTTCTGACCTGCCTGTCGAGGTGCGCCTGCCTGCAGGGATTTCCTGGGGATATGCGGCTCAGAGAGGAACGACTGAATACACTCGTCCTTCCAAGCAACGTCGTTATTCCCAGCTTTCACTGATGTTGACTAACGGACCCACATTCAGTCATACAGTAGTGTTTGTAGATGCCTGAGTTTTGTAAAACCCAATTTATTCTTGCGTGCCAGGAGCAGCATCCACTCAGCAGCACAAGGTGCACAGCTGTGAGGAGGGAGGAAACCCTACAGCCTCCCCAAAGGGCCTCTGTTTTATTCAGATATGCAGCCTATATGCCAATTCGCTGTCATTATGGAGCACCTGTTTGTACTGCAGTCCACGGGGGTAAGCAAGTCGCCCGTGAGTCTCCTCTAGAAACTGTAGCTACCTGGTGGGGGAAGCAGGTAAAGGAAACAGGGCTAGAGCTGACCTGGCAGAAATGTCAATACACACTGAAAAAATACCTGAACAGTTCATTAAATTTAGTGATTTGAGGTAATTTTCAGTATTCTGCACATTCATGTCCTCTAAAACTCCCAGTCAGGAACTGAAGGCCTTCCAGGTTTTTCCTTTCTTTCTGTCTTCCTCCCACTGTTTTCCCTTTTTCCTTGCTCTTCCCATACCCGCTGTGAGAGGCGTTTCAGGCTCACAGAATGGCTGAGGTTGGAAGGGACCTCTAGAGATCATCTAGTCCAGCCGCTGCTCCTGCAGGGACCCCCGGGAGCAGGTGGTCTCTAGAGGTCCCTTCCAACCTCAACCACCCTGTGATTCCGTAACTGCTTCTTAAGTGTGTGTGTGTGTGTGCACATATATATATATATATATATGCTCTTTCCAGCACGTGTCCCGGTGACACAGAGCTGCTGTCCCATGACAGGCGCAGCTTCTCGGGTGGCAGCGCACGGTGCAGGAGCGGGGAGCTCCACGCCAGCCCCGTCTGCTCCTCCTCTCCACCTGCCCGCTGCAAAAGAAGGTTTATTTATTTCATTTCCACCTAGCAGAGCCCTGAGGATTAATTTGTTCGCGTTTTGAAGATGAAAAGCAGCATACGAGTGCTAAGTATTGCGGTATCAGCCAAGGTGGATGATTCAAAAAGCAGAGTCTATACGAAGAGCCTGAGCGCAGAGGAAATACATATATGGAAACATAAGCTTGGCAGGAGGACGCGCTTTTTTCCCCTCTCTTTGATGTCTGGCCTCAGTAATCCAGACAGATTTCTTCAAGAAATTGGTCCAATTTATTTCTGTGCTTTTATCTTACTACCTGCTACTTGTTCATTTGAAGTAACTATAAAAAAATGTGAGTACTTAGCTGTATGGGGAAGTATGTTTTTTGTCTGAAGAAGGTAATTTGAGCGCAGTGTAATAGTGCCCCTGATGGGACCGTGCTCAGCAGTTCCTGCTGTCCGAGTCCTCCAGGGATTCGAGCCCTGCTCGCCCCTTCCTCCATCTGGAAACACATATTTGCACTTGCTCAGGGCTGCGCATCCAGCAGGAGCCCACTGTGCTCTTCCCATCCAGTGCTCTTTTCCCTATGGATGAGAAGAGTTAGGGTAGGTCACGTCTCCAATTATGGCCCAGTTTGGAGGTAGTCTCTCTCACGTTCCGTATTTTGTCAGACTAGTATTTTGGAATCCATGTGTTTTATTTAAGTTTGCTTAGGAAATGCCCATATGTTACCAAAGTTGCTCTGCAGAAAGAAGAAATGGGGGGAAGTATATGTCTCTGACTCATTAAAAGTAAGAGTAGTCTTGTATTCCCAAAAGTAGTATGTGACATTTATGAGTATGTCAAAGCAAGCTCCTACGTCTGGCTTAGTCTGAAATACATAACTGCAGCTCCCTGACTGCAGGAGAGAGGAGTTGTGGATTTACATGAGAGTAGAATTTAACAGACATCAATGTTATTTTTATTCTGGATAGTGTCAAATGAGTAACATATATGTGAAGAAAAATTAGGCAATGGAGGTGGAGATATTTCTGCATCCCAGCCTTTACCACATGTCTAAAAACCATAGAAATAGTAATTTTCTTCCCAGTATGTATAGCCTGTCCTGCATATTGTATAATTTTTGTCTGCTTCCCTCTGTGGCCTGCATTGATCTAGTCAGGTATCTTGTATGGACAGATTCTCCTCCTCCTCCTTGATGTTGGACCTAGCTGGTATGATGTCCTACATGATGCTTCCCTCTCAAGAGTTAGGTAATGACAACACTACAATCTCCCCCTCTCCCCGAGGAGAGCAAATTTATTCTTGTTATATTTTAATGCTAAGGCAGTAAATGGCTTATCAGTTTTGAAACAGCGGCCTGGCTAATTCTAAGCAGATGTCTCTCCATCTTTAATCACAACATCAGTTATTTCTTGGTCAGTCTTGATTAGCTGATTCTTACATAATGAAAAAGTATAGTTAATGGCCACTTATATGTGGGTTGAACATGCTGAAAAGAACAGCTTAGCCCCTCGAGAACAAGAGGCTGATGAGCCAGTAAAATCAAGCTAAATGGAATGAGTCTTCATTATGAGTCATTAGAAAAGATGACGCTTTGGCTAACAGATGAAATATCTTTGATGAAGACCAGTTGTAAAAGCACAACTTAATGCTTAATAAATGTATTGGGGTGACTCATAAATGCAACGTACACATTTGTTTCTTCGCAGTACGTGTCAGGTCCGGTGCAAGACCATTTCCTGTGTGAGATGTGTCCCCTGGCTGCATCCAGGCTTTCAGAAAGACACTTGAAATCACTGGATGAAAGATTACTGGAAGATAACTTGGCAGGGGCTTCAGAATGAAAATAAGAGTGTTCAGACCCAGTGCATTTGGGTGGAAAATGGGCAAATCTCCCATTAGCTTAACAGGGCAGTGTCGGTAAGGTGTATCATAATTTGATTAGATTTGAAGCTAATCTCATTGGATATTGGATTGGATTAGTGGAAGCTGCAACAGTTCAACTAGTTCCATAGACCCACTGGAGAACTTACGCAGTTTTAGTTGGACAAATAAAAATTTAATTTATGAAACAGCAGGGATTTTGAGTGCTAAGAAAGAAATGAAAAGTAGAATTTGTCTTTCATCCCTACATAAATTACAAAACCAAAAAAAAAATATATTGTTGGGGCAGCATAGAAGCTGTCATTGATTGTAACATGAATGTTTCTGAAACCAAGGCAAGGAGAGAAGGTTACAGGAAGATCAGGGTGAAGGTGTTTAACAAGTAGGTGGCTATTAGTGTCTTAGGAAAATAACCAAGGCAAGTAGCTGCTATTTTCCCATATAACCTCTTGGCGCAAAGATTGATGCTCTTGTGGATCCAAATCCTTGCACTAAGAGGAGGAGAGACTCTTATAATCATAGAACTAGGTCTGGAAGGTCTTAGAATTAGGTCTTATGTTTGGAAGGGACCTTTAGAGATCATCTAATCCAACCTCCCTGCACACGCAGGGTCACCCAGAGCACGGGGCACAGGCTGCATCCAGGCTGGTTTGGAAGATCTCCAGAGAAGGAGACTCCACAGCCTCTCTGGGCAGCCTGTTCCAGGGCTCTGTCAGGAACTCTTTCCTTAAATTCCTGTAGAACTTGTTCCTGTCTCTGCTGGCCATGCGAGGTGGCCCAGAGTTCTTGCCCTGGAGGGCACGGCTGCCCTGGGTGCAAGCTCAACGTGTGCACATTGGGGTCCAGAAGTGACTCACCGGGAGCAAGAGGGCCAGCAACAGAATGTGTATTTTTAATAAGTAATGAATTCACTTAGGAGGAAAGGGCAGGGTAGAATGAATTGTTTAGCAGATTAATGTGAATGTCTTCTCTAAACCTCCAAAGTCCCTGGTGTGCTGAGCCAGGTTTTGTTTATGCACATGGAAACGTGAAATCTTTTCCAGTCCCTGTGCAAATAACACAGAATTGGACTTCATTGCACTGGTTAATTTAACAAGTCCTGGGAGGCTTTTTGTTATGCAGGAGCAGAGGAGGAGCCTGGCGGCCCAGAACTGCTGCCCCAGCACAATCCCCTGCAGTGAACTAAGGGCCTCGCTCTGCAAGTGCACTGGGAAGAGCAGGGCAAGGAGCAAAAGCTCCCACCAAGGGCCCTTCCTGCCATCCTGGGGCCCTTGGTGACCTTGTCTGGTGGCCAGGCTGGCTGTGCCAGGCCAGTGTCCCCTGTGTCCCCTGGGACACCAGTGCAAGCTGGGGCTCCAGCTTGGGCTCCTTGCAGCACACGCACCCCACAGTAGCAGGCAAACACTGGGAAACACCCACTCCCGAAGCCAGGGGCTTTAATGACAGATTTACCCATGCTCTCTTTATAACAGAAGGCATTAAGGGTCTTAATTCTAAAGCAGGGCATGCATTGATCTCATGGAACTCGTGGATAAGCGGGCAGCCCTGAGAAACAAAGTGTTTCCTACCGCTGATATTGCTGCTGTGCCCGTTAAATAGAACTAATGCAAACATGGCATAAATATTTTAATAGCTCTTTACGGTATTTCTTTAGAAAATGTTTAAAGAGCCACCTAATGTGTGGCAGGGATACTTCATATTCAAACCTTTGTTAATTCTCGTTAAATGGCTTTATTAAAATTGTTTAATTGAATACTGATAGAGCAGTCCTCTAAGCATCCTGTTTTATGCTGTTGATAAGCAGAACAATTTAAGAGTGTTGATTAATTGCATATTTGCTTAATTCCATTTGAACTATTTTTACATGAAAGATAAAATGTAGGTACAGGAGGGCTCTTTTTTGATCAACGTTCGGTATTTTATATGCATAATTTGTACAACTTAATTTAAGTACATTGTGATTCCCAGTATGCCCTGTTAGCATGTTTGTGATCACACTCACAGAGCCAGGGAGTCTAAATATTTTACTCTGTCTTTTATCTCATCTCTTATGAATAATTGAATAATTTACTTGTTGGTGCAGAAGCAAGTCCCGTTCTGCAGAGCATATATATGTTACTTGTAGAAGTAAGTACTATGGTGATATTAGCTTCTTCCTTGGAAACTGTACGCACAATATTGGAAGTCTGCAGGTAGGTGAAGTCTTGTCTTGCATCACTTCAAGAGCCATCTGCTTCTGCTGCACTCGCAGGGAGCGCTGGCATCACCATCCATATTTAATCATGATGCGGTTACTTTACCCATCCCAAATTCCTGTTTACTTGTTCATACCCCCCTTTCACAAAGTTTAAGCAAGGTGAAGCTCACTTGGAGAGGAGAGGGACCGTGGAAGAACATGTGGAGGACTAAAACCACCTCTCTAGGTTCTTCTGCAGCACAGTTTTTGCCCAGGCCTTCTGTGCTGGGGTGAATTGTGTGAATTTTCCTCATGATTACTGAGCTTTTGTCCTGACAGTTAGAGGCCAGCAGTTTTATTAAGCTGATTTTGCCATGTTTAGTATTCATACACACACACAGCTGAAACCGTAATATCCTTGTGAGCTTGAGTAGAATTAGCAGGTAGCTTTTGAATGGTTTGAGAGTTCAAACAGGGCATGTTGTTTCTTTGCCTATTTTCATTTCAACAGCAAATCAGGCTCATTTTTGGTAGTAGAACTGAAAGAAGAAAATCTCTCTTTTGTGGGATTTCCCATAATCATCTTAAAAAAAAAAAAAAAAAAAAAAGAATCCATGGATTTTCTGTACAGGTAGGCTGTAAGCCATAGGTAGAGCATTCAACCTGCACCACTACATACTTTGTGAGACTCTCAGATTCTGAGATGTGAATGGAAATCTATTGATTTTGCCTTGTTGAAGGCACATTTCCTTGAAAGTTAGGGCAAATATGTCTGTGAGAATTCAGCACGTGGCACTTGAAGCCTCTAAGAACTGCAGATTCCACATTTTTTTCAAGATTTTTAGACTATTCTTCTGAGATATAACAGAGTTCTAATGATTGTGATCTACAACCTGAACTCTTTTTTACCTTAAAAATGGAATAGAACTGAAACTTCAGCCAGATTAAGTTCATTTTCCTCTCTTTATCTAAGGGGATCATCTAAAAGCCTGTTACTGCTTATGACAGAAGGCTTGAGCTGTGCTCCAACACTGCTGTAGGACTGCAGAAAGTGTCATAATGGCAACTTGGCCATTTTTAGAAATATTGGAGGAGGAATGTGAGAACGGACTTGTGTGCAGGTGCACGTCATGGGAGCAAGAGACCTTGGGCAAACCCGTGAGAGGGGAATGGGGGACACTGGAAGGCTCTTAGCTGTAACTGCAGGGGTTGTGACTTCATGTCTTCACTGCAATGAAATCGTCACCACCAGGGCTGGGGCTCTTCACTTATAGTCACTTATTGGGAGTGCTCTCTGGCTCACATGTAAATGTTGCCGTAGGTGCAATGTAATGCCAAAAAGTTGTCTTTATGGCAGTTATGCCTAGGGATAAACTGTCTCAATGACAAGAGAGACATTTTAAAATACAGGTTTTGGTTACTGAAATTTTGGGAATTACTTCACTTTTGGGAATACACCCAGGCAATAACTGAATAGAAATGAATTTCCATTGGGATATAAGTCAATAATTCCCTTTAGAGATGGGCTGGATCAGAAGCCAATTAACTTTTCTAGAGCTCCCATTTTTAGCAGAAGAGTATTTGTCAAGAATTAAGCAAGTGTAAATAGAAGACACCAGGCAGAAATGCATGAAAAAAACTGTCATACTCTTCAGCATTTTCCCTTGAAGAAATGAGGCAAAGGAACTTGGTGGAACAGTACAACAGAGTCTGAGATAGAAACTCTATGTCGTTAGGAAATCCATAGGGAAAAGTGTGTTGTGGAAGAAGGCTAGAGAAGGACGAGGGTTTTTGCCATCACTGATAAGAAAGGGAGAGATATTTGCCCATTTGGTAAAGATTAAGCCCTGAAAATTAAACAGATCCTAAGGAAAAAATCTTGATACCATTGACATAATCAACTTAAGATTGTGTGTGTGTGCTTGAGAGTTGTAGGTGGCAGAGAAGTTGTTCTTTGCAGGCCAGATCTAGGAGGCACTGCTGACACTGTGAGGGTATGGACTGGTTTGTTCATGCTGCAAGTCATATCAAGAAATGCTTTAATGAGGTGGTTGGATGGCCTTCCAAGAAAGTCCAAGAGAAGACTATGGCTGCAGCTCATTTTATAGAGCATCGAATATATGCTATATTTTACTTAATTCTGGAAGCTTCTTCCAGCTTTTCAGCCATGGACAGTGAAGAACAAGACCTGTGCTAAGTTCCAGACAGATGAAGTGAGGAGAATCAGAGAGCATAAAAATTAGGATAATATCTCAGGCTAAGCAAAAGATGAATGTCAAATATGTGATTGAAAGTGGAACTGTTGATAGGACTAAAATACGCAAATGACATTAACATTGAGATAGAGTGCCCGGCTGGCACTGAAAAAGGACATCGGGAAACTGTCTTGTCCCCTTAGGAAATTATCTCAAAGATGAGATACAATTAAACCAATACGATGTGATAAATCCCAATTAGAACTTGTACAGGAAGAGTAGGGTAGCTTAGACAGGGACATTACTCATTTAAGGTCATCTTAGTCTGTAAAGCTGTAGTAATGTCAACCAGTCCAGCTCCTTTGTGTTCTACTTACAATTGTTTTGCCTAAATAGAAAGATACCTTTAAAGAAGAAGTAGAAAGGAATAGCACGGATAACGGTGGGAGGGAACAGAATTGTAAAAGGATAGAATCTTTCATTTTACACAACCTCTATTATTTCCCGAGTAAACTGCTGGAAAATATGTTGTAACAGAAAACTAAAACAGAACTTAGTAAGTTAAGAGACTTTCCAATATACTCGAAGAACTACTGTACTATTCAGATATTTTAGCAAAAGTCAATTCTAATTTGTTTCTCTGTATTACTAATGGCATCATATGAAAAGCTGCAAAAGATATGGAGATGGAAATTTAAAAAAGGTTAAATTGAAAAGGCCTGGTATTTTTCATATCTTAACATTTGTGACATTTAATCTTAATTTCGCCTGGATTTGATTGATTTTTCAATTGCCCGAGTTTAGCGAGTCTGTGTCGTTGCTAGGACACAGCTGCTTCATTTGGTAATTTATCATCAGTGTAAAAGTCAGATTTTGAGAATGGCTTCTCATATTTGCACTCATATAAATATTTTGAGTGGGAGTATCCAACATGCAGATGGCCTCCATCACCTTTGTTTTGAAGTAAAGGCATCAAGAAATGTCTACTTTTTGAATCCTACCATGGATAAATAGAAAGAGGAGCATATTCTAACCTTGTTCTCATTTTCTCTGATACCTTAGCCAGGGTTTGCTTATCATATTGTACATTCTAATATTCTCTAGTGAATTTGTTTTATTACTTTTCTGTTTGTATGAAAGGTATCTGAGTACCATTCATTTCTGCCACTGATTTATTTTCTGCTTTTGAAAAGTACTGATTTATTTTTAAGAACAAGCTCTCTTGTTTATGCCTTCCCTCGCAGGGTACCTTTGGAATTTCTCTTCTTGGCATGATTGGGACACAAGGGAATTCACTGTGTGTGTGTGCGCTTATATAGGCTCCGAACTATGCATGTATTAATTATATTATGTATTATACTATGTACTAATTACATGAGGGTGACTTCCAAGGCAAACTTACACACAGTTATTCTGGGAAGATTTGAGGTTGTGGTTTTCAGTGGCATAAAAGAGTCGATGTCTGTATCAGTTACACTGAATCCATTTCCAATTCTCTTGCAGATTTTACAGAGATCTTAGTAAAATCTCTATAACAACGTAGAATAAGATTTGTAATATCCTTGGCATATTTGATTCATGTCCCAGAAGTCGGCAGAGGCTCTGCAGGGCCTTGGAGGAAGGACTGTTTCCCATAGCTGCAGTAAGTGAACACTGTCCTGTTAATTGAACTATTGCATTAGTTCTTGACAATGTAAAACAGCAGGGAAAAAAAAAAACACATTATCCGTGTTCTAGTTGTACTTCATTTGTCTGTTGCTGCTAGTCCTTTGCTCTCTTTTCACATCTCAGTGTTGTCTGTTAGTCTTCCTGCAGTGGACAATGAAATTCCTCATTTTCTTCTTGGCTGGTAGTGCATTTTGTCACCTCCTTTGAGGAAGTGGCACTTGTGCCACCTGTCACCTTCCCCCCTCCTTGGAAGCGTCTGCTGGACCAGCCAGGCATTTCTGGAAAAAGACCTTTTGTGGAAAACTTCCTTTTCTCCCGATAGAAGACTTCAAAACAGAAACTTTTGCCACTGAGATGGGAACATAGATTTTGTCATTAGTGTGACAAAAAATATGATAGCTAGGCAAAAACTTCAAATGATATAATTATTCAAAGAGGAGTTTATATCTCCAAAATATTCATGGTTTTGGATTCAATAAAACAGGCATTTTTATCTAGAAAAAAAAAAAAGAGGGCCATTTTGAACACATTAAAGTGTTTTATTTCATGATTATTTTTGTTAGCGAATTTTATTCCAGAAGGACTGAGTCTTATCTTCAATACTAGCTCTTTGTTGGAACTTAATGTTTCAACACAGCAACACATTGCAAGACCAAGGCCATGGGAATCTATAATGGGAACAGTTAGAATATCATTCATCTTTAGAGTTCATGGAAAACTGGAAGAAGTTTGAAATTTATGATGGTAGAAGACAATGAGTATTTTACTAGAGCCATTTAGTACTGACATTTGCATGAAATTAAAGATGTTCTCTTATAAATTTATGTATGAAGTTCTGACAATCCACATCATTTCAGAGACAAAGATTTAGAATGTGATACTGGAATAGCACTTGGCAGATACATTACTAGATCAAAGTCTGCTGATATTAATATGAAATCTCAGTTTTCTTTATCTTTCACAAGAGATTATTTTTTTTTCCCGGAGCAATCAGTAGTTGGGCAGGATTATGGTGTAGCCCATGCAGGGAAGGGGAACGTGCTGCTTTAGCCTCCTTTACTGCTTGTGTGACTGAAAGGCTGCCCCAAAAAGGCACTTTGCAGGTGAATATTCACCAAAGAAAGGGATCCTCTACCCAGTACCTAGGCTTGATGTGCCACAAGAACAGATATTTCATGATGTGCAGAAACGCTCTTGTGCTCAGAGGGCGGAGTAGCATCTAGGACCATAATACCACATTCAGATGCCATGAAAGCAAGCCAGAAAAAATTAAATGGATGATGTTCTACTAATAAAAAATGTTTGTGTTATCACCCTTGGCTGGTGTTTCCGACTTAGCTTGTTTTTTGTGTGTTAATTATTGAAAATGGTGTTTTTGTGCTCTCCCCAAAAGAACACTTTATTGTTACAAAACCAGCTGACATCTGTGCAGCTGCCAACACCTTTTTAACAAATTCCAGCTTCTTGCTCCTCCTGCGTTTTTAATGTGTACTTCAGCGTGCCAGAATGGCACTGCCTTAGAGTATTAGACAGCATGGCCGGGGCATGCAAATTTAGTAGCAAAAGTTAGGAAAATGCTGAAAAGCAGGGGCAAAGAGGCCAGCAGAGCAGCTCCTAGGTTGATGTAGAATCGATGGCCCTACACAATTCAACTGGGCGATGCTCATTCTCACTAACTAGTGATCTCATTCCACATATAGTAAAGCCAGCAATTTCGAGCAAATAGCTGCAGTGACATAGCATTCATCCTCAGATTAATGATTAATTGACCTGAGGTTCGCCTTTGGTAAATATGTGCATAATGATGATTGCCAAGGATGTCCATCATATTGTGGTCCATAGCCATGATAAGCAGGCTCCTCCTGATGGAGCCATCAGGATGTAACTGCTTTTTTTAAAAAAAAAGAAAAAGCTGCTACAGCTACTAATTAATCAAATTTGACAATCTTGCACCATGATATTGTTAGTAAAGTGTGTTCTAGATATCGAGTATCACTTTTATAGCAATTAAAAACACGTAACTCATGCAATGTTTGCTGAATGCAACTACAACCTTGTGGAGGGATTTCCAAAACATCTGGATGCGTGTGGATAATGAAACGCAAGTGTGACATGTCTGTATGCAACAGAATTTATGGTGAATGTTTGTATTTTCTTTAGACAATGGTAATCTGTAGAGAGATTGTTTGGATATGATTTCCTTGTTTTTTAAGTTTATATTGAATTTCATAGTTGGTTCCACAGCCTTTCCTCTGTAGTATGGAGGTAGGCGAGCAAGCATAAATGTCCAGATAATCTGAATTATCTGGTGTCTCTAGTTAGCAGATCTGTTGCTGTTGGGAGGCTCTAGGTAGGGGCAATTCCTTTGATGTGTCCTGCGGCGCTCCTGCGGCACAGCAGTTTTATGGCTTTGGGGCTTTGGTTCAGAAGGCTTTGTTTTTTTTGACTGTAAGATTCTGGCAATTTCTCTACTTGAAAGGAATGGAGCTGATGGCTTCATATCCCCTTGCGAAGTGAGCATTTATTACCAGGTGATTCCTTCCAGCCCTGCATTCCTGCGACTCCCTACAAGCTATTATGTCCTGCACGTTTTAACCAAACAACAACATAATTTAGTCACTTGAAGATGGAAATTTTAAGATTTGTTCAGGGACCTAAGTTACCGAATAAACTTTTGTGGCAAGTAGAGTCATAGCTCTTGTCAGTAGGTAGTAGTCAGCATCTATTGATTAGAAAATGTTACTATTTAACATAGTTGAAAATCCAGTATAAATTACCTTTACGGGGTGCTTTAAGCTGCTTTAATTTTTACATTTTGTTCTTTGAAACGTCCCGAAGGGCCGTGCGTGGCGGGGAGGAGGAGAGGAGCCCGGGGGCAGAGCTCCCGCGAAGGCTGGGGGCGGCTGGCGCTGCTCGGCGTGCCAGGCTGCAGCGCCTGGGAGGGCAGCGTTTCCCTCTGCTCCTCCAGCTGCGCCGTTTGGGAAGCGCAGCGGGAGCTGAGCT
>JAVCKT010037131.1:0-22795 GCA_032273925.1 Rhynchotus rufescens | reverse complement strand
AAAAGGAAGTAACATAAATGCTGAAGAATCTGAGGGAATTATGAGCAAAGCTTAAAAGATTGAAATATGTGCAAACTGTCCAAATTATGACTAAGAAAGGAAATGATAACTGTCTGCATATATATGAGGTCTCTAACCCACTAAGAAAGGAAAGGAATAGTTGGCTAAAGAAGAAATTTAGGAAAAAATGGATGAATTCAAACAAAGGAAAATGCTGAATGAATAACAGGAACTCTTCCTAATAGTAAACTTGATTAGAATTTGCAAGACATTTTGTATAAATTGGTCAGAACAAAACATCAAGGAGACGTGAGAACACTGCTTGGATCCCAGTTATTAAAGATATTGGCTTCCAATGCTTCCTGTAGCAGAGCAAGCAGCAAGAGCAATTGACAGCGAGCTCAATGGAAAGGAATTGGCTGCCTTTGTTTTCTAGTGCAGGAGACCAACGATTTCAGAAAGTTCTGCCAATGAGCTCGTTATTAAAAATGTAGTGAGCGCATCCAAAAAGCTCTCAGTCACAAACGAACATGGGTTTCTGAGAGCTCATAGTGGCGTTCCCTCTTCCTCCCAGGTTTCCAAACATTTCTCAGCAAACTCTGCCAGAACACACTGCTGATGTGCTGTAATTGGGGGAACTTTATCAGGAAGGGTCTGATAAAAGGGAGAGGCAGCTTGATTTGCACCCTCAGCACAAACATCAGGTGGGACAGGAGGAACAGCTCCATGTCCCATTTTCTTAAAATGGTTTTTGACCAGAATTCCCCATTGACAGAGCATGAATTCCCTTGCTGACCTTGGGCTGCAGGGTGTAAGATGATCTAATTGTAGTGTCCGTGGGGAGGTTTTCTGCCAATGGGGCCTTTATGGCAAATTGAAGAGAGGTATTCAATGGAGTTGTGTGATCTGATTCTGGCCACACACAACTAAAAGAAACTTCTTAACATCAAGACATTGACTAAATAAAGAAACTTTGAACTTTGCGATGTGCAAATGAGATGGCAGAGCTCCTCCAGAGCCTGATTTTTTTCTCCTCAGCATCAGCAAGATCAAGATTTTACTCCGAGAGTCTTGAGTTCCTAAGTCACAAATTGTTTTCGTCTTGTATGACCTGGTTTTCCAAAGTACCTAAAGATGAAGGATTTCCATAGAAGCTTGAGTAGGGAAGGAGGAAGCCCTCAGTACCTCTGTGCATCACAGCACAACTTAGCATTTGTGTCACTTCATTACCACCTTACGGATGCTATGATTTTAAGCCAGCTCTTTATCGAATCCCTGGGTTGCTGCAAGCCAATCAAATACATATTGGTAGCTGGCATACGTTCAATAATATGGATTGTATCAAGACTCAAGATTTTCATATTTCAAAGACCGTTATGATTTTTAAAATCACAAACAGAAACGTGTTTATGCACAGACCCATGCTGTGTGCTGCGCTTTCCATTTAGACTCGTATTACAAAAATAAGCTGTAAACACTTTGGATGAAAGGATTGGACACTTCGTTTACACCCTGAGAATGCACTTTTGTTTTAATGCCCAATTTCACTTCGGTATTTAACCTTTCCCCTCCATTTTACATATGTTCCATCATACAGTTCCAGCTTGCTATTTATGTTTGTGTAGGAAAAAAAAAGGAAATAGTATTAAAAAAAAAAAAGGATAAGTAAATACATTTACAAAAACTGTTCTCTCCACTTTTAGCTGGATATGTGCTGCAAATCACATTGTAATTATCTTGGGACTCTTTTGGTTGGAGTCTTAGGCAATTTCCACTGGTTTTGAATAAGCATCAGCTAAAAGCCACATGGAAAACGTTCTACCTGTCAAGACCTTAATTAAAGTTTAATAAGGCCCTATTTGCACAGTGCTTTAAAGGTATAAAAGTGTTTTGGAAGTCCAGGCACATTAAGGCCTGCATTGGCTACTTCAGTAGTTTTTGGCATTCAAAGCGGCCAGTTTGGAATCAGGAATTCCTGCGTTGCACTGGGGGCTTCATGTCTAATGCCTCTCCGGGGCTGCAATAGCGATGTACAAGAAGCACAGGTTCTGGCAGCTCTCTAAAAGCTATGTTTTCATATATCTTTTTCATATTTTATAAAGGCTAGGAATGCACTCTAGTTGGCCAAGGCTTTCCCACAAATTAAACCTTCTCTCAAAGTCACTCCGAAGTTGCATGTGAGCATAAGCAACATATCTCCACCCAATGGCTCAAACCAGCCCAACCACCACGAAGTCTTCATCACCAGGTCCACTCCCTCAGACACCTTGTGCAAAAGAGTCCAACACAGAGCCACCTAAAATAGGGCAAGCAATAACTTAGTGGCCTAGTTTGTGTCCTTCACTCTCTGAACAACCACACAGAAGACCTTCTTTCAAAGATGGCTTGCACAGCGAGCCAGGCAAGTTGGTATTGGTCAGAAATAATGGCAGAAGTATTTCCTCACTCCAGGAAACCTAACTTTTCATGGATTTTATTGTTCTTTATGAGCACTGTGGCAAAATAAAATGTTAAAAAAGAGCTTTGAAGCGAGGAACTAAGCTAGTTTGGTGGATATTTACGGTAGGATCTCCTCGCAGATCTGAGAAACAGGGTGCTGAGAAGGAAAATATTAGAAGTAGGGTGATGGATGGTGGCATTAAGAGTGGTGGATATAGGGATGGGTGCTTGATCATGGAAGGGAGACAAGCAAGTGCCAAGTTATGGGAAGCCTGGCGAGGCAAAGTGAGGATCTTGGGTAAGATACAAGGAAGAAGAGGGATACAATAAAGGAATTTTTAAAAATAGGTGATATGTTCAAATCATACTTTTTTTTTTGCAGAAATCTTTGCAGAAAACAGACTGTGCTGGCCTTTTTTTTCATTGTGTTGCAGCCTAATTTCTTGAGAGAGCTTCTATAGATTTCTGATAATCATGTGAACTCTTCTGACATTTTTCTGAACCACCAATTTTTTTTTTTTGATGTTAAGCCATTACTAATTGTAAATGAGCACTTTGGTTTCCATTTCTTCCAGACCTTTAAACTGCCCAGGCACGATTATACAGTAAAAAATGTCACAGAATTCACATAGAGAGAGAATAATAGTGAAATCTGTTCCTCATTTTTTTTTATATTTCATATGGGATGCAAACCGTTTACTCCATAGTAATTGCAGATGTCAGACTGAGACTGTAATAATGTAGCTGGCAATGGCTCTATTGCTTTACCACAAAAAGTTTCCCAGTAGCATTAAAAAGACAACAGAAACAATAGTTTCAACACATTCATGTGTACTAGTATTCTGGAAGCACTCAAGCTACTGATTTATCATGTAAACTTTTGCTAGTGTATGTATGAACTCCAAATATTTTCTCATAGTGTTGTTCAAGAGATGACAATCCCATATTCTCCTCATTCACGCAATCTTTTAAATTTGCAGACAATTTTTGCCTTCCCATGGCTGAAAAGCTCTTTATTTTGTGTCCAATATAGATCATAAAAGTACACTCCTTTTCCTTTCTCTAACATTTATGCTTTTTAGGTTCTTTGACCTTTTCTTTTCAGTTCCAGTCTCATGTGCTGGCTTATGATTTTGAGTTTTAATCTAAAATGTCCATCAGTCTGTGAAAGGACCCCGTCACTTGCCTGGACATTGAGCTATCCTATGCAACGTGAATGTACATGGCACAAAAAGCAAATATACCCCCAAAATTGACCCTTCCAAGCCATGTGGATGCTCTTATCACAAATTTTCACATGCAAGACAAGACTGGATGCATATCGCTGTGCCTTCAAAGTACCATATTTTTGTCACAGATGTTTTGCATAAATAAATGGTGTCATACAGGCTGATTAAATCAATACATCTGTATCAACTTGCAGTTCCTGACAGTGTGTTCCAGCGGATATCTTTTGCTCCAACTGTACCCTTTGAAATTTTAGATATAAACAAATAATAATAACAAAAACCCCTTGTTTTTCTCCCAGGTTAACGTTTCATCTTTATCTAACGATAATAGCAACTCCTCTGATTATCGCGGTGAAAAATAATACGCAGACAATGCGGATGAAAGTGTTTAATGCGAGGTTACTGTTTGAGCAAGTTATCCAGTCTGGTGGTACGGGAAACCACAGGAGCAGAGCTCAATGCGAGTGTCATCAGATCCCCAAGCTGGAATGTTCTTGCTCTACAATTTCGGTTTTCCAGTCATTCCTTTCTAATCCAACTCTCATACAGAGAAGCCTTATTTTCTTTCCACCCATTGTTGCATATTTGTGTGTTTGGTGCAGTAGTGTGAGATTAGGAAATTTCAGCTTGAAAAAGGGCCTGGGGNNNATTCGCGTTGCAAAGAGGTCGTTCCTACATTGATAGCTGCTGAAAGTAATAAGACTCGTAGCACACCAGCACTAATATCATGTCGGGTATCTGCTTTGAGTTGTCTGGATATCTTTGGAGCCCGGACCCATCGTGTGAGTGTTAGTAATCGCGTTAACAGCGTGAGATCGGGGGGAGGATCTGGGATTTTAGGGACTTTACAGCTACCAGGGGAAAAACATGTCCCACAGTTGATGTTCACAGTTTTCCGTTTAAATTAATAGCAAGTAAACAGATGAGTAATGTATGGTAACGATACCGACTTTCTGCCTAGAGGAAAAACTCCTGCTAGGGCTTGACTGTCTCCTTGGGCTCTCGACCAGCTGCCCCGTCCAGCCTCTGTCCCAGGCACATCCGTCCCCGGGCTCGGAGCTGCTCTGCAGATGTGACCGCATCTCGGTGCCATCCTCAGACGCACCAGGCACTCGCCAGACCTCAACAGGAGCCAGAGCCAGCTGCACTTTGAAATCAGACTTATGCCGATATGTAATTGTACTTGCGCTGGCTTTGAGAAAAGCCCTAGCCCAGACCTTGCATCCCTGATTACGCTGGTGAGTACTGGATGTAAGAATGAAAAAAAAATAAAGCCAAGACATAACAGGGCGAAGCAAAAGCCGTCTTGACAAAAGCAGGATTCATTTCACCTCTGGCACTGGTGTGTTTTGGTGTCGGATAGCTCCAGGGCCCCATTTTACAAACTGGAATAAGTCTTCTTGGAATCGGATGAGGCAGATTAAATGTACTAATAGTCAGGATTACTTAACATTATCCTTCCATTGCTGTTGTTAGGTGTTACAGGCCCATCATCGCAGACAGCCTCTGAGCCCAATTCTTATAGAATTCATAGCAAGCGAATGCTACAAATGAGCAAACAATTAAAGGAAGAGTGAGGGAGAAAGTGTCTCTCCCTCTCACAAAAGAAATGATGTTTTATGAGTATTTGGAATATTTCTATGTTCATTATCTGCATCTTGGCTTGGCTTATCTTCAACCCCCAAGTCTTACAGAAATGTATCTCTGTATCGCCGCGACCTTCCAAACACATCAGTCTGGCTAGGAAATCCAGAGAATTTCTGGCACTGAGGGTACTGACTCACTCATTGTTCCTGTTCATTGTCAGTTCAGGAATTTCCTCTGGTTTGGTTTGAAGGAAAAAATCTAGCCAATGGAAGTTATTGGTATTTTGCTGTTGTTTGCCAGGAGTCTAAACCCCAAAATATTTTCTCCGCTCAACAGCATCATGTTTCTGATTAATCAGGGTCAACTTCTCTTTTTTTCCCTCCTGACCTCTAGCAGTGACCCCAATGTTCCTTTTAATTTTCTTGATCTATTTGCTACGTTCCCTGGTGTGCTGAAGATTGGAAATAATTTTCAAACACCTTCGGTTGTGTTTTGGTTCCAGTCAAACTGGTCTCAATCAAGAGCCACTCTGCAAGAACCGCCAGGCCAAAACCACGAGAGATCCAAACCGCAGTTTATAACATTAGGGATTATGTCTTTCAAGGGAGAAAAGAAAACTCTCACATAATTTCTATAGTATTTTCTTGGCGCTATGGATGCAAAACTCTTCCTGCTTCCCTTATCCACAGAGCACAGACCATATCCCTCTTTTGAGGGCACTTTTTCAGGTTTCCTTGGACCAGAAAAATCAGGAGGGGCAGAAGGGGCTGTTGGATGGAGCACAAGCATGAGTCTCCAGGTGACCTCAGTGCACGGTGCAGAGGGGAGCATTTTGGGGAGAAAGCAAGAAAACTGAGCAGTGTTAGAAGTTGAAAGGCTACAAGGGAATGACTAATATCTTCCCCTTTTAAAGAGCGTATTCCAGGCGGGATCTCGCCCTACCCCAACTAACCATGCCTTCTCCTCAGGATCCGTTCTGATAGATGCCTGTTGTTCCAGTCCGGTTGCATCTGGGAGGTATAAACTCCGTTGGAGATGGGGCTCCTGCTGTGCAGCTCGAGCACGCTGCCTCGCTCTGAGCTTTCCAGGCTGTCTCCAGGACCTCAGGAGTCAGATCCTGCTCAGCGGGGTGTGGGCGAGCTCACTTTGACAGCGAGGGTTTCTGCACAGGGAGGCCCACATGATGAATTTGGACTTGAAAACATAGCCGTAATATATTTACCCCATAATACATATATAATGGGGTGTGTGTGTGTGTGTTCGTGAAGGAATGCTGGAAGGGGGTTCGTGCAATAAGACATGATTTATGTCAGCTGCAGCATGGATCTAGCCTCTTTTTATCCTGTGTGAAGAACTGTCTGGGAATTTCATCGCAGCAGGAAAAGGCTGGGGTGAAAAGACATCCTCACTTTAGGTGATCTAACTCTCCTCCAGCTCAGTAGCATCTGAGAGCAGGTGACCACAAGCACCATCCTGATGCCAGGACTTAAACTCTTTCCATTCCCCATGAAGGCCAGCTCACATTATCCAGCGGAGATGAGCAAAATTTCCATTTGCCATGGCGGGCTCGTTAGTTATAGGTAAAAGTTTGTTCTCCACGCTGGCTAAATCCCCTAAGGGTCCTTTGGGTCCATTCCTAGTCCCATTAAAGTCAACGGAGGCCGGACTGGGCTCCAGAAGGTATTATTCTTAATTTAAACATTAATAGTTTAACTCTCTGTTGTTAATAATAATAACCCCTTGGAAAATTCAGGCTGAAATCCGTTTCCTTACCGAATTTCTTTTCTCCCATCAGGCGTGCAGGCTGGTTTGTTATTGTTGGGTTGCTCCGAAGTGCTTTGGGTTGCGCACACTGGGTTGTTATTGTTGGGTCGCTCCTCGCCTCTCGGCCGCACACGCTCCCTAATTTGTTGCTGGAGGGTTGCTCCAAGCTCTGCGCTCCGGTTTATTGCTGATGGGTTGTGTGCTGGGCTTGTTTTAAGATTATTATTACTGAGGTCTTTTGTGAAACTCCTAGCCGCATAAAATTTGTGGCAAATTTAAGGCAATGTTTGGAGATTAATCCATTTTGTCTGTTTTTTTTTTTTTTTTTTTTTAAGAGAAAGGAATAATTAAGGCTTTAAGAATTAGGAAGCCTGTTTCTTTTTATTATGGTTTGAAATACCATTTCCTTCCCTACTTCCCTTTCTTCCCACATCCTTCTTTTGAAACATAACTTTTTATAGGTGTCCTATCTTCCATCTTAATGCTCCTGCTAGCTTCCCACCAGCCTTTCAGGAAAAATTTCTTTATGGAAGATTTCCTTTCAGGTTCAGTGCAAGAGCAAATACTCATGACCCTTGATCTTAATACTTACTTTCTTCTCTAATGTCTTCATTTCAGTTCAGTTCACACGTTCATGATCATCGGGGCAAATGGAAAGAAAAACCATTGGAAAATATGAACTGAACAAGAATTGCACATTTTTGTCTTGTATAAACGAGAATTTGTTCTTATCATTGATACGGAACAGCATAATATTGAATAGAAGCCTTGTTTTCCCTGTTCCACAAGCAGTGCCACTGGTGATCTGGTAATGCTAATTTGGTTATTGTTCTTGGAAAACATGAAGGTAAAGGCCTATCAAATAAATAAAACTGTTTTCTCACAGCAGTAACTACTTCCCTGCATGAATTTAAATAGAGAAATAGTGGAACTCTTGGCTAATTCGTGTAGCATTACCTGCAAGGCAGATCAAACCATCTCTCCTCCACACATATATATCGAGACATGTGTGTGCATGTTTAGTCCAGTTAAATGAGTGTAGAAATGCACATGTGAGCAGCAGACATAAGGCTGAAAAGACCTCCTCATTGCTAAACCTAGCTTGCCATCTCCAAACAGCAACAACCCGTGCTCCCTGCAGATGCCACTTGATTCCTCAAAATAATAAATTGCAGTATCGTCTGATTTTCTTTTCTAATCCAAACATCACTTGTCCTGAGTCTTTATTATCATTTTGATAGAATTGCTTTTCGGGGAGAGGCTGGGGCTCGGTGCAGCGAGGAGCCTCCAGCAGCCTCCGTGCCGGAATAAATGCAGCAAGGGGGCTCCATGCCACACTCTGCCCTTGGACAAACACTCCCAGTGCTTATTGACCTCTCTGCAAGCTGCCAGTGCACATCTGAGGGCAGAGCTTGGCCTTACAGGCCTCTTGGTTTGGTTGGTTTGCAATTCCACTGCAGAAATGGATATTTTTCTCCCCAAAGGCAGGCGTTTGCTGCCGCATCCCCTCTTGTTCCGTGGGTTTATCGGCGACGGATTTTGATGCTGGGTCGTGTTCGGATTCTCATGTTTTACAACCGAGATACAGGATCTCGGATACGAACACCCGAGGATTTATTGGACCCCCAGGGACACAGGGCTTGGCCGGCAGGGCAGTTCAGAGAGCCGGGGGGAGTCAAAGGTTATCTTTTGTAAGGTCATATGGGATTTGCTTGTCGCCCCCTCCCCTTCTCCTTGGATGCATCTGCTAAATCCATTAGAGAACTTTCCTTCACCCACTGGAATGGTTAGTGTCTTTTTAGCACTGAGATCAAGTTGCTGACCTCTGCATTGCCAATGCACCTTGAGGTTTTTGAGCCCACGGAGGGATTTTCAGCGCTAAAAGGAAGGGCGTGAGGAAAGATGGATGGGTGGGTTGCCCAAAGTGAAGCTTCATGGTCTTCTGGCTTGCTCAAGAAATGCCCTGCTTACTCATCTATTGATGTCTCCTGAGGTTTTTATTGGTGAAGAGGCTTCAGTCTGCAGGGCAAAGAGAAAATGGGGCTGGAAATGGGACTGGAAAAGGAATGGTCATCCCAAGACTGTGCATGGAGCAAAGTGGGAAGACAACCTGGTGTTTTTGGTCCAGCTCAGCAATCAGGAGGAAGCCACGGTAGGGTTCAAGTACTTGATGACCTCTTGTATCCTTAACGAGCTTTTTGCAAACAACCGGTAGGATCCACCAAAACATTGTTTTCACCCTGGCCTGCCTGGATGTCTGTGGCATGATTTTTAGGAGAATCAATGGATGAGCGGTGTTGCTTTCCTCATCCGCTGGGCTCTGATTCCCTCCGGACCCTCCATCAGCTTTCTTTGCGCAGTGGGTTTGTCTTCTGCTACTGACTTTGCTTTGCTACTTAAGCTCTGCTTGCTCCCCAGCCCCGGAGCGGCACTGCCACAAAATTAGCAATGAAATAATAACAATCCTGTGAGATCGAGCAGGGCTTTTCTCACCATATCAAAGAGCGTCTCGCCAAGGTCATCTAAGGCCTCCATTAATGTCCGCTCCTCCCTTCCCCTATCTCCAGCCACATACATCAGTGATCTAATCACCTGTGAAACCCAAAGCGGGGAGCTGCAATGCGATTCCATTACAAAATCAAGATTTATCCGAACCTGAGATGCCTACCAGGGTTTTTTTTTTTTTATGATATGCATGGCGCCATTCCTTTCTGTGAGCATTTTTGTTACTTTTATACCCCAATACTTTTTATCATTCTTGACACCCCTCCATCTGTTCCTTGCCATTCAGTAGCTAGGGGTCTGGTTTCACCAGGCGGCAAGGAAGAAGTCACTTCATCTCAATAATGGGTTACAGTAATTAAGGTACTGTTTGAACACTTGGATTTTAATCTGCTTTTGGAGTAAAGTCTCCAGGATATTTTTCTTTTTTTTTTCTATCCTGCTTAGAAATCGACACCCGAATACCCACAGTTATGAGCTATTGACTTTTAAATTTAATATATTTTCCTTCTTTTTATCTTTATATCAAGTATAAAGTGAGAAAAGAAGACAGAAAAAACAAACAAACAAACAAACAAAAACTTTGTTTTCACCTCAGCACTGAGCCATTTGGAACCTTTTAGCTGAGCAAAACAGCTCCAAGATGCTATTGATTAATAATAATTACAGTAATGCAACAACCAGCTCAGTGACATGACTAACACCTTCTTACCAACAGTTTTAATGATCTAGTTAAAAGTGAAACTTCACTTGCCCACTTATGTGGAACCCATCAGGAAACTGGAAAATATTGTACATGTTTCTAGCTAAGTCCAGGCTTGCCCTGGCAAAAGGCAGGGAAGAACTTCCTCCGTGTCTGTCCTTGCATGAGGATATCCAGATATGAGAAGAAAATCCTGCATGTCCCAAAGCAAACGCATTTTCCCAGTCTACCTAATAAAAGATATTACTTGTCTTGATAAGCTCTTGCCTGGCTAATTGTCGCACCTTGTTTTGTTTTGATATTTGATTTTCTCTTTCTAGGAAGTTGTTGTTAAGAAATAATGAGCAGATAGCTGCGGTCTCATAAAAGAGATGTGGATAACAAAGAAATCTTGGTGAAGTGAATGGGTTCAGGCACTCGCACATATTTTTTGTTTATGAGGGTCATTAGGTACAGCGTCAAATAAACTCCTGAAATTCAAGCATCAAGTTTGGGGATAATCACGGATTGTTTTACAAGCCAAGCTCAGAAAATACACGTTGAATTAAGGCAATTATTTGTCCTGGGTTGAAAAAGGAAAAAACATGTTTAGAATTTGAGGTACAGTGCCTTTATTTAATTAAATCTAGGATATCGAACTTTCCTGGTTCTGACTGGGACTGATGCATTTTAAGGCAAAATGCCCTTTTCATTGAAGGTCTCAGCTGGATGGGGAGAGAAAAATAAGACTAAGAAGTTTGGGGAGGACCAACAGTCAGATACTGGTCTCCATACACGTGTGAATGGGCTGCGGGCACCTGGCACTGAGCAAAACCATGAGAAGTCAAAAATAAAAGGACAATATCTCAGTACTGCTGCATCTAAAGTCTCAGCTCTGCCTCTGCTTCTTCATAACGCGACTCTCCTCTGGCTTTAAAACTCAGCTTAAAAAATTACTCTCTTCTGCCTTCTTTAGACCCAGTGCCCCTGCCTTGCCGAGCAAGAAATGCGGGAGGCAAGGCCATTTAGAGAAGTTCAAATAACTAAACTGGCCGTGACCTGAACTAAAACTAATAGTTTGTGTTTGTGATGGCTACGAGAACGGCATCTGGCTTACATTTAAATAGAAGGCTTTATTCAATAAAGCCGCTGCTCCTCGAAATTGCACAGAAGCAAAGATTAATTATTGCAACTAATGATGTTTCGGCCATTCATGCACCCAAGGGGGAAGCACCCCCCCCCAGCCCCATACAACAGCAACCAAATCTTGCAGAAAGCTGAACAAGACAGAAAAGAAACCGAGCAATATTGTTATCCCTCATATTCTACCCAGGCATTCTAAACATGGAATTAAATATAATCTTTACCAGCAAATTTTTTTTGCTTGTTGTCCTCCCAAAGGAGAACCCGGAGTTTCAAATGGACTTTTAATAGCAACGCTCTGAGAATCCGGCCTCTATGTCTTCCAGCGTCTTCAGGAGCTCAGGTTTCACATTTCACTCATTCCTCAGTGTGTTGGCACAGCCTAACACTGGCTTCAGACATTTGGTATTTGAAACAGAAAATCTTGGTGTTTCATTCCTTGACTCACTTCTCCCTGTGTTTCTCCAGCATCATATAATATTGACAGCCCCTGCCTGTAAAGAAAGGCCAGGTTCTCTCGTTTATTCAGCTGCAGGCTTTAAAAATGTAGAATAGGGGTTTTGTTCGTTGGAGGGAGCAACTGCCAGTGAACTTTTTCCTTCTCTACATAAAAGTAGGATAGCACAATAAACAATAGTAAGAGAAGTTGGACCCAAGGTATGTATGCACATATGAAATATTCAGCTGGCCAGTTTTTTAGTGCCCCAGCTTTAGGGTGCAAATCTGTTCTCATTTGTGTGAGGGATTTATATCCCTTAATGGTCTCAAAACTTGCTCCATCTTACATCAAAATCTAGAGCAAAGAATGGGCCCTATGTATGGCTTGCATTTGGTGGCTCCCATGCTGATGCTTGCTGATGATCACAGTTGTGTCTTCAGGTCTTCCCAGAGCAAGACCATGCCTGCATTTGGGGAAGAATGGAAAAGAGAAAGAGGTGAGACGGGAACAAGCATAGGAAAATTGCAGAGACTGAAATTACGTTCTTGTTTGTGAGACGTTATTCCTAGACTGGGAGACAATGTCATTTTCCGGTCTTTTGTTTGAGTGCATCAATTTAAAAAGGAAGCAGGTGCAGGACAACCTCTCCTTCTCCTTGAACCAGGACACTTTCACTGGAGCAACCAGTGACTGGTCACGCAGGAAAGCAGCATTAGGTGCTGCATACCTCTATTTCTGACACTGCATTTCTCAACACAGTGCTTCAGCATCGGCAGGTTGACTCCTACCTATAGTATGATGGCAAGTAAAAATGGATCTCATTGCTTCTCTGGGGATATAGACTTGACATCGATGAAGATCTATTGCTTTCCATCATGCAGGACACAGCCACATCTTCTCCAATTCCTCTCAGATTAACCTCCCCGCCCCAGCTGTTCCCATCACCTACAAGCAGGGTCAAAGGCAGGGGCAAAGTTGAGCAAGTCACTCCAAGAAGCCCCTCATTTTGGTCAGACCTCTGTAATCTTTCCTATCCATCCCACCTGACTTTGGTGGGCTGGTTGAGCCTGTGCACTCAAGAAACTGTAGCCCTGCAGTGTTGGGACACGCAATGTGGCCAAGTTGTAAAGCAAGACCCAAGCTGATGGTAGCCACAGAATCCTTCTTTCTGCCTGGTTTGCAGATCTTCCTCCTGCTCTCAATAGCAGGAAAGCAACACGTGGAGGAAAGGCAGGTGGGGCACCATAAGCAATGAGCACAGAGGCAGCAAGAACAGGAAATAAATCAATGCATTTGCCAGTGCATTGCTCCAACAGTCCTGGAGAGCTTGGTTTGTGCAACATCCTCGTTGAGTGGTGAACGAGGGAGTAGGGAGCGCACTTGCATCATCTCCCTGGCTTGTTGCACAGGATTAGTGCCATTTCCTTCCACTTGCAATCTTCCTTTGGAGGATTTCTCTATTCACTTTGGCTGTACGCACAAAAGGGATGCGAAAAGGAAAGCAAATTCTGTGTCATGACTGTGAAGAGCACACGCTAGAGCAGCACTTCCATGCCAACTGTTTGCTTGTTCGGTCCTAATAGCTCCGGAGCTGTCATCGAGTGCAGTATTGTGTAAATATATATCCAAGCACTTCTTATGGGAGTGGATATGTGACCTAATAGGCTTTATTTAGCTCCTTCTGACAACTGCAGGAATGCGTCAGGTTTGGCGTGTCCAAGAGCAATCGGAGGAGGTTCAGCCCTGCAGAAGGCCTGGAAGGGTTGTACAAATTACAGTGCGTCATCTGCAGGCATGATTTTGCCTAAGATGGAGGTAAAATCTTGACCCAGCAAAGCAAATAGGACCTTGTTGTCTTCAGAGCAAGTCACATTTTCACTTTACATGCACTCAATCTACGTCATTAGCAGAATAAGGGGATGACTCATCCTTCAAAGTCTCTCCATGCACAATATGTTGCATGCAGAGACGTAGATTCATTTTAAATAGGGGTCTCCAAAAGGGACAGATCTTATTGAAGTTTTCAAGAGAAAAACTGGCTCTTCCAATCAAAGTGCCATTTCCCACAGAAATTTCCAATGGTCTCTTTCCATCCCTATTACCAACTTTTTGTTAGAAACCCTTATAAGCAAAATATGTCAATTTGGGAGTGCAACAAAGGTCCAAGGTGCACAATTTTAGATAAAAGCCTCATTTTTTAAACTAGGATATTTTGGGGGGGAAAAAAAGCCACATTTATTTTCTATGAAGTAAAAAATATTTTGAGCTAAACAACGTTCTTTAAAATGGACAATTAAAGATTTATTTGCCATTAGAACAATTATAATTATCCCAGGTTGTAAACACACCCATTTCACGTATTTATATTTATCCAAAACTCCTTTAATATTATCTTAAAGAGCATATCGCACCTAGTTTAGATTTCAGGTTGCTCGTTTCCCTTCTTTTCCCTGGCAAAGCAGGATTTAGCCACAGTTTTTTGCAGAGATGGAAAAAAAGATGTGGTCAACCGGTCACAACTCATTGCAGGAGCTTTTCCTGGGCTTTGCCCTTCAGTCTGTCCTGCTGCTTCCCGAGCCTGAGCCCTCAACAACGTGGGAATAACCCCCAAATGCTAAGAGCATCCCAAAGCGAGGGAAGGAGCAGCCTGCTCGCTGCAGCTTTCCGGAGCAGATCCGGATCACGTTTCCTCCTGTTTACACGCAAGAAGGTCGCGAAGATCTGCAGTTCCGAGGTCCATCTGGTTCTCGCATCAAATCAAACAGCGCCAAGCACCCGAGCGCTGGGGCCGGTTTTAAAATGTAGGAATGAGCGCGTGTTTATACAGGATTTGCATTAATGCTTCCTAGGGTTTATTTTGAAAGCGAGGGAAGAACATCGCCGGGTAGGCAACTCAACCCAAGCAATATCGCTTGGAAGCCGGGGGCACGCTCCTTGGGATATTTTTCCCGGTGTTTTGAAGTGTCCACGGGAGGAGGGCGGGCGCGGGGGGGCAGAGGAAGGCTCGCTCCGCGCTGGCCGCTCATCTGGTTTGGATTAGGGCTCCTCTCTCACACTCCGTCGACTTGGGTGTTCCGCGCGCGGGCTGTTTTGGGCAGGAGCGGGACCGGGGGGGCGGGATTCGGCTTTGCTTTTTTACCGGCAGGAAGGACCTCATGTGCACTGGTGTGGGAACGGCGGGGGGGCGGCATGCGGGAGCCCCGCGGAGCGCCCCGCGAGCGTGGGCGAGAGGCCGGGGATGCTCCGCGTCTCCCCGCGTTTGCAGCGTCGGGGCCCTTGGAAGCTGCGGCTTTAAGCGGTGGAAATGTCCCGCTAACTCTGCCCGACGCCTGCGGGAAATGCGCAGGAAAGGTTTAACGGGGGATGCCTAACTGGGCAGTTAACGGGTGATGTGGAGGGCTAAACGCGAGCCCGTGTTTGCGTGCGCCAAAATGCTCCCCACGGGCACCCGGGTCCCAGGGGTCTGCAGCTCTCCCGGCACCAAATCAATTCCCCTTGCGTGGTAGGGGCAAGATAAGATTGCAGACACTTCAGGAAAAAAAATAGTAATAATCAGTATATCCAAAAAAATCTTCCCTTTTTGGACTTTCTCAGCTTCTGTCACTCGGGCAAGTATGGGGTTTTCTTCTCCGGAGCCTGCACCTGGATCGTTGCCTTTATTAGTCATTGATGGACTTTTTTTATCCGGGTTTAAATTAATTTTTACTTCTGGCCGCCATAAAAACCCGTGTCAATATGTTCTGCAAGTTAATTGTGTGTCGTATGAAAACCACTTACACTTGTTTTAAATCTCAATATTACCCGTGACTTTAATTCTATGCTGCTTTTTTTTTTTCAATAGGGAATAATTTCTATGAAAATCAGCCTGTCTGCTCTATGATGCCACTTCGATACAAAAATTATTTAAGTAATTATACTGTTTCAATTATTATGCTATTTCTCTTATTACACTATAAATAAGATTATGCTGCAATAGCAGAAATCCTCTGCAATTGTTCATTCGTCAGCAAATAAATTATTAGAGAACAACGTTTTTTTCAGCATTCACCCTTCTCTTTAAGAGTTATAAGCTTGCAATTAAATTCTGATTGTTCGGAATAATTGTATCTCCAATGAAGGTAGAATTTGGTTAATTGAATTGCTCTTATTACCTCCAGAGCAATATTGTTTTAATATGCTCGGCCAACATAAAGCAAGCCTCCCCTTTGGAATTTGCTTTTATTAAGTTCAAGTCCAATCGGGTTCAAAAGATCTTTCTGCAGTACTTCGCTGTCCCCTAATAGTGCATGACTAATGTCTTGCACTTGGCTTTCCTATAAATTGCTCTCTTTACTGAGCAATTTCTGTGTCAATACTCAGACATCCTTATCAGCACTTGATGTTCATGTAAACCAACTCTCGTTAATGACTACATGGATGGAGGGAGGGGCCAAAAAGTGACATTATGCAGACCCTGAGACTCCTGCTCCATCAGGACTTTGAAGCTCAGCTGTTAATAGCAGCGCTGACTACATACATAAAAATGTGCAGTAAACTGAACTGGCATTGTCTGATTTCAAGTGAGTGGCCTAAACCACCACAAATGGCTCAGGCTCCTGCTCTTTTTTCATCTCTCCGTCCCAAGGCTGTCACTCAGGATGATTAACGTTGTTTTCCGATACGAAGGCTATTGTCCCAGGCTGGAAAAAAAAAAAAAAAGTCAACGTTTTTACAGTTGGAAGCAAGAAGAATTTCGGACAAGTTCCCTTTTGCATGAAGAAGGGATCCCCAGCTGCTGTTTATTATCTCTCTGTTTATATCACACATGTGCATGCGGAGGACAAAGTGGTTCAATAAATTACTTCTATCGGTTTGGCCATTACGGACTACCAGGAACAAAACCATTTAATGGCTTGTTGAATACCTCCCAATGTTCCTCCTCTCATTTTTAACTCTCACCAAGCAGCTGATCTCATCTCATCTGCTTTACTACTCCATTTAGGGTCCAGAACATTTTTCACATCGCATGCAGTAAAACGAAAGTGAGATGAATTACATCCGTGCTCTACTATTAAAGTGGTTACCACATATAGCAGGGCTTTACATCCTGCACAGAGTCTCTGACACTGGGAAGGTGATTTCTGGTCCGGGAAGTGCCTCTGGCTCCCATGACACTTGACAAAGTCACTAGTCACTTTTATATTCAATGATCTGTGTAAAGAAATAGCAAAATCTAAACAGCTTTAACCCCCTCTCCCAAAAAGAAGTAAACAGCCCCCCTTTTCCCTGCCTCAGTGCTCTTCAGTAGAGCTGTTATTATTGCATAAACCCAGGGCCTGGCTGCACACAAATGTTTTCTTCAGCAATGCAAGTGGCATGGAAATATGAGTGAAATTTTATATATATATATATGTATATATATATATATGTGTGTATATATATATATATATAATGTATGTGTATTTTTTAAAGACTCTTTTGAGTTCTCTTTTTGACCTGGGTGCTTCCAGAGGTCCCTTTGCAGCACATCGCCCCTGACAGCTGCATAAACAAGGGGGGAACTCCTCTGGCCAGCTTTGCCACCACAGGAGATGCCCTGCAGCCTGATGTGCACAAGGTCAAGGTGCCAGGTACCACCAGCTGCCTCCTGGTACTTCCATGGAGCTGCATCCTGAGGCTCTATGGATTGGGATAAGGAGATGGGCTTCTGCTCCATGAGGAGCTCCAGGAGGCTTCATGTCCTGTTTGCTGTGGACAACAGGATGGGCAGCATCCATGACCTGCTTTCCTTAAATCCCACAGCAACTTCTCCTGAGCTGCCGGGCAGAAGATGCTGATGTGATCACAACGTCTGTAGCTCCAGGTTTATCTCCTGAGCACTTGCACTTTTTCCTTTTTCTTGCTCAGTTCTCCAGAGGGAGAGTTCCCCAGTCAGCTCATTGCTAGGCGTCACCACACTCCTCAGACCCCTTTGCACTGTGTCAAGCATTAAAAAATGTTTAATCATGTGCATGGTGTCAGGTCTGCTGGACACGTTGGACTTAATTCAAGCTCTGGGATCAGTTACCGCAGCTCAGCGTCCAAGCCCTACATCTTCTCCCGCAGTGAGCCCGTCCAGACAGCAGGCGAGATATTAGTGCTAACACCCCGCGTGCCCTCCCTTGTGTCCTCCTAGCACGCAGCCAGCGAGCCCTCCTGTTGGGTTTGCAGAAGCAGAGGGTGCCAAGCCCGGGGTATGTTTGTAAATACGCTTTAAAAGCAAACAAATGAAAGTCCTTCAGGAAATTAAAGTTTGCCTCGTTGCTGCAGAGCGTGGCTCAGGTTCAGTGGGCTCCGCGCTCTTTGCAAGCGCTGCTGCTTGCTGCTGAGCATGCAGAGGAGACAAACGCTCCGGCAAGAACCCTAAGAAGATGTTCCATCCAATTCCAGCTCGGAATCTCATCTAATGCACCACTTTCGTGTCCAGTAAATAGCCATGAGATCACCATTGAAATAGGAGCACAGAGTCCCAGCCGCTGTGCCTAAAAACCCTGCACGGAGGTAACTGGCTATCGCCACAGGAGGCAGGGTCTGCATCTCCATAAGACCATATTTACTTGGACATGACCTTGCAAACGCTGAAAAAGGCAGCAGTTAATCTTTAGGTCATTCTAAAATATTTGGATACTTTTTTTTTTTTTTTTTGCATATGTTTGGATTCGAGCAGAGGTCGCAGCACAATGAAGACTGCAGTTATCTCGAGAGCATCAGCAACGGAAGCAATAAGGACGAGAAATTTCCCACAGACAACCAGTGCTGGCGCCGTTTTCCAGCCCAGGTTTCTTCACTTAAGGAATGTGAATAGCTCTAAGCCTCAGGAACCAGATGAACTTGGTCCTTTAGTCAGAGGATCCTCTGACTAAAACCCAGCATTTTTTTAGATTCGTCGGTGAACCTTACACTGAAGTTGCACCAAGTCTGAAGTTACACAGTAGTTGTAGTCAGTCAAATAAAGACACTGACTTTCTTGATTCTTTCCTGGCTAGGAGCAATATCTTGTACATTCCTACCTTTCACCCCTTCTTCGTTAAGTGGAAAATCCAAAGTTTCCTTTAATCAGGTTTGAGCTTGGACTGATGTGATGTTTACTGACTGAGACAGTGGTTTTCAAACGACGTCAGGAACATCTGGCCTCGTGGCTTGGCAGAGAGCCCAGCAAACTGCCAATGCAAAGGCCCAAGTTCACAAGCAGCTTTGGGGCTTTCATCCCATAACAAGAAAGCCCTGAGGTGGCACAGCTCCTCCCTGCTTAACCATGCTGCTTTACTACCCATGTACTCCACTGCTGGTCTCTGCAGAGTGTAGGTGTCCCTGGTTAAGGTCCTGGGATGTCCATGCAGACCATGCCACCTCTGGGCTTGTCTCTATGTTCCTTCCACCAGCTTACAGTCTGGAGGATGCAGGAGCCATGGGCTACATGGGATGAAAGGAAGATCATGCAGCAGATGCTCCTCCAAGCAGAAGGATACACAACACATCCATCTATTGCCTGGTAAGTCCATCCCTATCCTGTTTTTCATATCTCCATCTGCCATCCTCCCTTTATAGGCTGCTACTTCGTAAGGCACCCGAGAAGTTTGTACCAAGCAAAGGGGTGAACTCAGGTCTCCAGCATCTCAGTCGAACAGCTTGACCAGAAGACCAGGCTGACATTTTGTCAGCAAAGGACGCCTGGAAAGCACAGTAACAGCAGCAGATGTTCTGCATACAGAAAGCGTTTGCATCGAAAGCAGTTTGCAACTGCCCAGCTATTGCAAAAGCTGATTCTGGACAGCTTTGCTTGCACGAGGGGCTTCCTCTCCAAGCAGCAGACTCATCAACTTCAGCAAATAGAGCAGACCTCTAATGCAACTGTATAGTGTCTCTTACTGTGAGGACCCCTAAATGTCATGCCCTGGGTCCATCTGGTTCAGACTGCGTCCTTTGCAGGGGGTTGTTGGCTGGAGCATGAGAGCTCAGTGCTGAGCTGCTGAAATGGGCACTGCTGCTAAGAGCAAGAGCCCTCTTGCTCTTATATATGTACATATATGTATGTGTGTACATACATATATATATGTCATTGAAATAGACCTCGTGTGCTTGTTTACATGACAATGCAAAGCTCTGAAGATAGAGGATTATGCAGTTTTCACTGCCTTTAAAATGAATGTGGTCTAATTAAAAAGTTTGTTAAAAAAAAAAGAAAAAAAATAACCTAGACCTTTAGGGATTAGCACTAGTTGTCCTGAAATGCTGAGCGAGGTGAGAGGAAAAAGCAGCCAAGGGGAAAAAAAAAAAAAAAAAAGAAGTTTCCCAAAGTGAACCGACCGGTGGCCAAGAGAACAGCGCGTCTCCGTCCTGACCTCCCGCGAGCCCTGGACTCTGCTGGCACCGTCCACACGCCTCTGCTGGGAAAGGCAGAGCTTACAGAGAAAAGTCATCTTTGTTTCACGAAATATTTATATTAGAGAAGGGAAGGTCTTTTGTATATTGTCACTGACCTCCGGGTGGGGGGAGACGTTGTAATCAGGTTTCACCATCACAATTTTTACAGCTGCACACAATAATTCGATGCAGGTATTTGATTCACGCATTGAAGCTGAAAACTCATCTAGAACTAACAATTTTTACGTTTTCCCACAGACCCTTCTGCAGAGAGACACCCTGACCCTTCGGACAGCAGATTATTGACCTACGTGTAAGGAAACTTGGGAAGGGAAAAAGAATAAATAAGTTAAATAGAAACGCGTATGTCCAACACTCTTTTGTGTCTGATATTTTTTTTTTTCTCTCGAACACTAGCAAATAAAAAGGAAGAGCTAATAGGAATTTGGCTGCCTCTTTTCTTCCTGAGACAGAGTGGGGTCTACAGAATTTCCTGCTCCTGTGCAGCTATCTCAGAAAGGCTTCAAAACAGAGTTGAGTCCAAGAAAAATCAAAGGACGATTGCTGAAAAGGGATACGGAATTTCCAAGATCCAAGGGTGGGAGGTGCCTTGATGCAGCTAATTCCACATCAGGGCAGGGAAAAGGAAGCAGGTTGAGGCTCTGTGTCCTGCTTTACACGGCTATAACATACCAGCCTTAAAATCCACAGTTGGGACATCCACCCAATGAAACTGGAGATGAGTGGGATATGGAGAGGGTGGGCAGCACAGGGAGAGGAAGAGAAGAGCCCACAATGTCCAAGCAAGCACTTTGCCATTTGTGTCATTGCCTTTCAGCACTTTAAGCCTCATGGATAATCTGGAATGCACTCCTGCTTTGGAGACAGATAGGCATGAGGAAGTGGGTTGGGAGAAAGGAGTAATAAATAGATGAAGTGGAGCAAAAATCTTCACTGCAGGCAGATGATCCCGGGATTTTTTTCTCAAGGTGCACAAATGTCCCCACTTTTTGCTGTACTGAATGTGATATTATCTTTTTTATTATTATTATTATTATTACAAGTTTATATACGATGGATTGATGGGTCAGCTCACGGCAGGGAAGGTAGCATTAGCCTGGCTGAGCAGAAAGGGTTGCAGAGGTTTCTCAGAAAGGGTTGCAGAGGTTTCTGTGTTACCTGGAGGTTGCTTTCTTTCCAATTTTGGGACTACTCAGTGTTCAGCCCACCTCATTCCCAGGGTTGCTGCATCCTGCTGCAGATAAGAGCTGTAAAAAAACAGTTGGAAATGAACCCATGTAACGTATTTCAAGCACCCTTCATCCTGGGGATCTGGAGAGCATTATACACTATGACTTCCCACCATCTAGGGGGACAGATTTTATCTTGGGTGAACTCTCTATTGGCAGAAGCCTCGTTGCAGGTCCCTAATTTGGACGATTGTGCTGTAGTCTTGGGAGTGCCATCCAGCAGGTTTTGCCCATTGCCAGAGCTTTCACTAACAACCACACAGAGCTGTTTATCCAACAAAAACAGAGCATGGCAGCATCTTTCCCAGTTCCACCTACCCTCAGTCAGGGTAAGGTCCTCTCCACCAACCCAAGAGCACTATATGCTATGAGAAGTGGGAGAGATGTATTTGCTCTTTGTTTTATCATGCAAAGTTTGCATCCAAAGCATAATCACCACCATAGGTGGAAGAAGGACAATCCCACCAGGCAATGCTATGCAACTATTTAGGACAGAAAAACGGAGAAAAATAGCAGAGCCAAAGTACACTCCATATGGTTGACATAGGAGGCTGAAATAAGATAGGCAGCTTGTAATTACTTACATTGGAATTCGGCCAGGACATTGAGGTTAACATCACAACTTCACAAGGACTTCAGAAGCAGCTGAGGATCTCTCTGAGTTGAGAAGACATGCAGGGAACTTCCCTGAAGCCTCCTGGCTTTGCACGTCACGTGCGATGCCTGCAAGCTCTCACTCGGGCCACAGCCAGGGTGGAACGCGATGGGTAGGAGCAAGATCTGATACGTCTTCGTTGACATGCTGGAACCAAATAAACAAGCAGAGAGGCTGTTCCTCCTCAGCCCAGGGCTGTTGGTCTCCTGCCGCCGAGTTGTCATTCCCAACAGCGTGGATCTGCCCGGGTAGTCCACCTTTTGAGATGATAAAGCTTAAGAGCACCAAAGGCACACGCAGCTGCAGCCCACAAGCATCTCAGCCCACCACGAGCACTAGGGAAAGCTTGAAGAAACCCCACACAGCTGAACGGTAACCAATATTTTTTTAGAAAGAGAAAGAAACAAAGGAGCTGATTTCAACAAACATAGGGGACATCGCTGGGCTCGTGCCATGTGCAACACATTCTGCGAGCACCAGCTGCCAGGTATCGTTCCACCAAGGCAGATGCCTTTTATGGCAGCTCTTAATTTGACCCTAACCAGACTCAGAGGCAATAATTTTTGAATGATACTCTACAGAAAGACCACACCTCAAGTTTTTCTTGGACTCAAATACTTTAAGAGCAATCTTGCCCCTTAGGAATTTTCTTTCTTTCTCTTTCTTTCTTTCTTTCTTTCTTTCTTTCTTTCTTTCTTTCTTTCTTTCTTTCTTTCTTTCTTT